>SCHK01424564.1:0-10054 GCA_004124795.1 Poropuntius huangchuchieni | reverse complement strand
ACCACTCATACTTTATGTACTAGTTTTTAGCTTAATATATAATCTAGAGTTGGTATTTAAAATAAGACATTAAGACATTTAAACCCAAATCTGTTTTGGATGCTAATTAACCATACAGTTAACATATATGCCTTCATGTAAACTTTATATAAACCTGCACTTTCATCAGGTATGAACATACTTGCATATTTATGTGTGAATACATGTACATGTGTATGTGTGTATGTATGGGCTAATAATCATAATCATCTGAAAGGTAGTTACAAATGCGAAAGGACCTCCCTAAAACCTTATTGTGTTAGGTGAAACAAAAAAAACAAATCAAAACGTGTGAGAACAAAATCTGAAATGATAATGGTGTAAATCAATCCACAGCAGCACGCCTAATATAAGATCTTCACATTGTAAATTTGCAAGCTTATAGCTGCTTTTTTTATAAGCAGTTTAAGCTGCATTCAATGAGCATCAGGTAAATCAAAAGCAAAGGAGATTAAAATCACAGTTATAATTGTGAGCAGTCAGCATTGTAACTCAAGGACTGTGCTTAAAACATATTAATATGAAATACTGCCCATTTTGTTTTTCTCTTTTAGTCATAAAACAAAAACCTGAACCAAAACCAAAAACTAGATGTTGTAAACACCACCTGTTATAAACCCTAACCCAAGTATAAAAGACGCTCAATACTCTCTAGTACAGATGGTTGTAGATAAGTGCGTACTAAGTAGTGTCTACTAACTTACATACTATATGTTTTTTTTTAAATGAGTGTACTAGAGTGTCATGGAGAATGAATGATATCAGTTTTTACTGCGTCTTTTTGCTTTTGTGGGTGTGGACTGGATCACTTTGGTTTTCCTCCGCAAGACTCTCCTGTCAATCACCGGAGGCTCCTCCTCTTCTCCCGAATTGTGTTCGGCAGCTTCATCTTCCTCTGTGCTCCCCTTCTCCTCTTCGGTGCTTATGAGCTTTTCCTCCTCCTCCTCCTCTTCTTCTTCGTCAAACTCCTCATCCACCACCTGTATGACCACAGCTTTGCTCAGTCTACTGGATGTGCGCTTGGGTGTTGGCGGGACGGGTTTGACCCTGCCTCCTCGAAGAACTCGAACCCCAGGAGGAGAGTCGTGAGTTTCGTCTGAGCTTTTCCCCTCGTAATCATCATCGTCATCGTCATCTTCAGTGGTGGCAGTGTCCTCCTCTTCTTTCTGTTCATCCTTTTCATCCGTCTCAGGTAATTTTTCTTCTTCTGGCTCCTCTTTTTCGGAGTCCTCCGTTGCAGGTTGGCTTTCCTCGGTCTCAACTGGCTCATCGGAGGCAGTCTCATCTTGTTGGTTCACAGCTGGCTCCTCTGTCTCTATAATGACTTCTTCTTCACCTGCTGCACTAGGAGAAGCAGATGTCTCCTCCTGTGGAGCTTCCAGCTCAGGAGCAGATGGTTCCTCTACTGCATCAGTGTCCTGCACAGAGGAAACACACTCAACCAGGTCGGCAGGAATGACTGGTGCCTCAGGAACAGCTGGTGGATGATCAGTGTCTTCGGTTTCCTCAACTGCTGAAGCTACATCCTCAACTGCAGGAGTTACTTCCTCTTCCTGTTCCTGCTGAACTTCCTCTTTCTCCTCAACTGGAGAAGGAACGTCTGCCTCTGCGCCCTGTTTCTCCTCAGTAACAAGTTCTTGGTCGATCTGATCCGCTACTTCAGATTCTTCAGGGATGGTAATGATGTTACCCTTAACAAGACAAATCAGATAAGCAATCTGTTTAGTTCTAGTCTAAGAAGTAGTGACATTGATGCTCTTAATTAAAAAAAAAAACACACTATATGATGACTATGCATTTTTCCTAAAATTTCTCAAATATTCAGGAAGAGATTGGAAAATGTTGTAAGTATGGTTTGAACTTGTATTGCTCATGATAGCACCCCAGCTCAAAATATTAGAGCTCACTGACCGCTATGCCACAGATCTGACATGATTTGTGACAATGTCAACAGTATTCTTTGTTAAAATTTTATTTTGGGTGCATGGTTGATTAATTTTTATTATTATATTACATATACACAATACCGTTCAAAAGTTTGAGTTCAGTAATATTTTTTAAAATTAATTAAATACATTTATTTAGCAAAAAAACGCATTGTAAAAAAAAAAAAAAAAAAAAAGCACTTACAGTGTTACAAAATTCTATTTTAAATAAATGCTCTTATTCTTAACTCTTTTGAGCTCAAAGAATCCTGAAAAAAATGTATCAAGGTTTCCACAAAATTTCTCAAGGATCATGTGACACTGAAGACTGGTGTAATAATGGCTGCTGAATATTAAGCTTTGCCAAAACAAAAATAAATTACATTTTAAAATATTTTACAACAGAAAACAGTTATATTAAATTGTAAACATATTTCACACAAATTTTCTCAAATAAATACGCATATATCTTAATAAGCATAAAAGACACTTAAAAAAAATAAAATAAATAAATGAGATGTATACACTACTCAAATGGTAGTGTATACAGACTGCTCAAATCATGTAACAGTACAATCTTGACCTTAAATGGATGAAATCAGCAGTTCCCAATCCCTTTAACCTCCCCATTCTGCATATTTCATATGTATCTCTTATCACGTACAACGTTTGATCTATTCAACCGTAAGTGCCCTGCGAAGTGGACATCACAGGGTGTTCCGCCATGATTCCAGTTTGAAGCGAGCGTATATGTTCCATACAAAGTGCATTAAAGTGTGTGAGATGTAAATTTAAATAGTATTTATTTACAGAGGTATATTATGTCACTGCAAAGCACAAATCCATGAATGAATGTTCCGAAGTGAAGTAAACTTTAACAGATTTCCCCTGCTCAGGGAGTAGGGAGCAATGAACACTGTGTAGGGACCATGTTAATCAGAACACAGTTCATGCACATAGCTCTCTTCGAGGACTGGGACCCGCTGGACAAAATAGTTTACCTGTGCTTCTCCCTCTGCCTCCATCTCCTCAGCAGTGCCATTTTGGACAACTGGTTCAGCCTCTAGAGGGAGCTCTTGGGTGGCCTCTGCATCCTCTGCTGTGACTGCTGACCCCTCTGTTGTGACTGCTGACCCCTCATTCTCTTCTTCTTGACTGTCAGTCATTCCTCCATTGACTTCTGCCACCTTCACAGAGAAACAGAGAATTCAATACCTGATATATTGACATAAAATTTGCACCTCTGGCTCACAGAACATCCTGTTTTATGAACCACAAACATAATTTGCATTGCTAACTATTGTAAGCCAACTTGTTTGGCCTCATATTAAACCAGTGATGAAATAGTATACCAGATAAGGCAACCAACAAAAGGATACTGATATGTCCCTCACCAGAATTTCTGTGTCTGCAGGGGCCTCATTGGTTGCAGTTTCCTCCACCTGGACAGAGGTTGCTGCTCCTTCTTGTTCTCCTCCACTTTCTCCATCTGTGTGTTCTTTAGTCTCTGGCACAACAGCATCAGGTTTTGTCTCTGTTTCTGGCTCGACCACTCTAAATTCGATGTACAGGTTATAAATGACAAAGAGGACAATACAGTAATTCGGTCTTTCTAGATTTATACTTTACATTTTCTGGTACAACTGTTTTCAAAATTAATAATAATAAGAAACTTAGAACTATATCTGCATAATAATGATTTCTAAAGTATCATGTGACATTTACGACTGAAAATTCAGCTTTGCCATCACAGGATAATTGTTTTTAAATTGTTTAAATATATTTTATATAAAAAAGTAATTATATATATATATATATATATTATATTATATTATATTATATACACATAGCCTGTTTGCATGAGACTTATTTGAAACAATTTCAAATCGTTAACATTTTTGACATTATTTCACATTTAAAAAACATCTTACAGATCTCAAACTTTGAATGGTAGTGTTTCATGAACTAAACGATTTATTAATCTAGGTTTAATGTTAATCATTTTTACATGTACTAATACAAAACTATTTCAATTTGCATAATTTGGCATTAGTTGATGTATTATTAAAAAAACATGAATCTGTAATAAATGAAAGTTCTTTAAGTGTTTCTATGTGGTTTCTAGACTTTAGATATGGTTTGGGTCACTCCCCAAATGGTTTGGGTGTATGGGATTTTTTCCCACATTTAATACACTGTAACATGTAATAATGTAACATTTTATTCCAGTCAGGATTTAATATCAATAGTTTACCATCAGACTCATGGTGGAGGGTCATTTTAAGAGCCCATCAGCTGCATTACGATATTACACATTTTATCTCAGTGGCACACAAGTAAATCCCCATTACTGTAATCTTAAGGATAACCTCTGAAAGCAACCAGTCAATGAGGTGTCGTAAGGCGTTTTTAGAGACCTGCTGATTTTTTCAGGTCGGTTCTCCGTGGCACTCTCTTCTGGTTCTTCCCGTGGCCTTTTCTTTTGTCTGCGTTCGCTGCTCCGCGTGCGTGTGGAAATGGGCAAGTCACTAACTTCTACAGCGAGAGGATGACAGAAAAAAATAAAAGGCTTTAACACCCACTTAAACTGCCTGAATTGGCAGAAAATGGTGTTTTAGAGTGATAAATTGAACACAAAGCCAAACCTTCTGCTACTTTGAGATGTTTGTTGACTACCACCACATCCTCCTGTAAAACCAAAATAAATAATTCACTCTACTCAATCAAGAGTTAACAGAGTCTATAAAATACCTACATACAAACATCTCAAATTCAGAAAAAAAAGCACAACAAAACAGGTGTGTGCAAATCTACATATTTCCCATATAAACTAGTCTGTGGGTTGTCTGACTAAAAGAAGCCCTGTATAATAGATTCATATCCACCAGAAACTATTTAAACATGTTTCTTATACTGAAGCGAAACATAAACCTTCAGTTGAGTAACAGAAAGATACTATTACTAAATTAGGTTGAATAATCTTTTAATGCATAAAGAGAAAAATTAGAGAGTTACAGTAACTGTACACAAGCTAAAATGTGTTTTTGAGAAGTGTCTCTAAATTCATCCCCTTTAGCCCTACTGCTATTAAAAGCTAAAAAACACTAAGAAAAACATCTAGATATACTACATAAAGATAGGATCAAATTTACCGTGATGTCCAGGCAGCTCTCCTCGGTCATCTCCACCTCATTAACCGCAACCTCTCCGTTTTTGTTTTCTTCTTCTGCCCATGAACTGTGGTTGCCTGTATGGAGATGGACAAAACTAATCTAAATTCTAAATTACAAATCAAGTAAAGATGTAAAACTGATAGTGTGATGGCACTTACAATATACAAAGAGATATACTGGTAAAAGCTGCCATTTTGAGAAATAACCCCACACCTGTTAGGAGTTTCAAGAGGGCCAGTGGCAGATATAACCCAGGAAGAGGCACTTACATTGTAGTGTGATGGAGCAAAGTTTGCTTGCCACTTTCACTTTCTGGTAGGGACCTCCAACTCCTTCCACCTCCCACAGCAAGTCCACATCGGCTGGGTATGTGCTCAAGTACTGTCTGCATACTGGAGCATATATTTTTTTAAATTACTCTTTATATAAATTTAGTAAAACATATTAAAGAAACGTAGCTCTTTATATTTATTTATAATCTAATTGCATAATATATATAGTAAAAGTAAACAATTAATGAAATATATACTGCAACATGATATATACACATAAGTTTAAAATACAATATGGTTTGGTGATATTACAATCGTACCGTGAAAAAGAAATTTTAAAAACTTTTCTATTTTAACAGATTTTAAAATGCAATTTTCAGCAGCCATTATATTAATATTTCATTTTTTTTACAGTTGCTTAATATTTAATACAGCTTTTCTGTTTTCAATACAGCTATGAGCAAGTCACAAAACAAATCCTCTTTACAATAACATAGTGCAAGACAGGCATTTGCAAGAGTCATTTGCTTACTAAAACTTTACACTGTCACTTTATTCAAAATCTTTTTCCTTCCTTGTAGAATATAAGCTTATAAACTAGTAAAGAGACATTTAAAACTACAAAGAAATTAAGAATATGGCTGACCCTTTTGCATTGCTGGTGTTAAAGGGTATTTCAAGCCCAGTTCCTCATCTTTAAAGGAGTCCACAAAGTCCTCCAACATCTGCAAGCCATGACCGTTACCACGGTGATCTTTCCGCACAAAAACAGAGTCCATGACAGGAAGTAGGTAGCACTGGCTCACAAAGCTATTACACAAGCTACCTGTAAGAGAGAACAAACTCAGCAGACGGAAGAAATGTCTGGTGTAAAATCACTGCATGTTACACTGGTTTCCATTTACATTATAACTGATCAATCATTTGGGATCAAAAATCCCAAATGACGCACTATACACTTATACACTATGTACTTATGCACTATGCACTCAACCACGTAGTGTATGAATTGTATAAGGATATTTTGTCATTAATAATCTGCAACAGTTGAGTGCATTCGAAACTGATAATCATAATGATGAGAAAGTCAAAATTATGATGTCACAGTTGAGTTAAAAAGTCTAAATTAAGAGTTATAATTACTATATAAAATCAGTCATAATTACAACATAGCAAGTCATAATTATGAGAAGTCATAATTATGACAAAACAAGTCCTCATTTTAATGAGGTGCCACTTCTGTTTTCTAATTTTTCATTATAATTATGACTTTTTGTTATAATGGACTACTTCTCTCATGATTGACTGATAATAAATCAGAACTATAATTTAACAAAGCATGATTATTTTCTTATGCAGAAATGGGCTTCCATATGTTACAGCTTTCTAGGTCTATCAATCCTTTCCCTGTATAATAATAAAAATAATAATAAGTTAAAAATTTTTTTGCCTTGTTGGTCTTTGAATCTATAACCTTTTTGTACAAACCAAGATCTTTATTACTAAACCACAACACAGAAGCTTGTGAGCTTGCCTTCTTATAAACTTGGCAATGCTCACTCATCCTTTAATGAAAACACTGTAGTTTATTTAATGAAGTAAACTTACTCATACACTGGGCAGAATGAACAATGCATCTCCAGCACTGCCATACTCTCCATGGAGAAGAACCCACCTTTAGATTTGACCGAGTAGAAGCCCACCGCCTCTCCATTCTTCCAGAGGATTTTGGCAAAGACATCTTCTCCGTGGCACAGGAACGGAACCTCATTAGAACCCATTTCTACTGTCCGGTAAATGATGCGGTTTAGCACATACAAGACAATCCTCTCGCCCACAGATCTTACCTGCCCAAATACAATTATTCACAAAATAAATTAAATTGTGTTTTCTAAATTGTATCTGAAGTTTAACTGGGAAATCGAGGTATGTTTAATTAAAAATTACAGGTTAAAAAATTTAAAAAAGATTTAGAAAATAAATATGGTAAATCTTCACTTCATGCCAAAATTAAATAGGTGTACAACATAATGCAACAGTCAAGTTATAAAGATGATATTCCTGCAGAGGAAATCCAGACTGGACAATACAGGATATTACAACATATGGAGTGTGTTACGCTCCACAATACAGTGGAATGAGCAAATGCAAGCATAAAGAAAATATGGGCATTTTTAAGTTAGTGAGTAAAAGAATGCCTGTGTACATTTAAAAATATTTCTAAACATTTTCTAAAGCAAGCCTATGTATGCAAAGCGTGAAGCCTGAGACAAAAAACACCTCTCACTGATCAGCCACGAACTACTGTCTGTTTGCAATTATTTGTTTGGCCAAACCACTACATTTTACTGCTCAGACCTCGCTTTTGTTTCCTCCTCTCTATAATTAAACATTCACACACATGCTAAAATACATTTTATATTTAAAAAAAAAACACAAGATCATCGTAGGAGTGCTTGAGAACATTTGCAAGTCCTTAACAAGGCATCGGAGAAAATGCCAGATTTCTGCTTTTTACTGACTTGGCAAAGAAGCAACATTCTGAACAGACACTGTTCAAAGTACAAAAATGTGTCTGAATAATTTCATTTAAAAAGTTCAATGCCTTTGCTTTCCAAAAAAAGAAAAATTACCTTTACAAGGCCTTCTCTTGCAGGATTTGACGTTCTGAGAATATCTTCCACTGCGTACCACTGATCAGCCAAGAACAATGCCACAGCTAGAATAAAAAAATTGAGGCAAAGTCGAATAAAGGTAAATAAGACACTAAAGAAATTTAAAATGTGACTTTCCTATTAGTTTATCCATGATGTTATTATCATAAAATCCATTCATGATGTTATTGTGATAGGTAGGTGCAGGAAAGTGGGCTACCTGTGAACTGGTCCTCAGGAGCAAACAGAGCCAGCACTTTGTGTTTGAGATTGGCTCCATAAAGAGGAACAAACCCAACATTGGCAGGACTGATCCGGATCTAAAAGAGCCAGAAGCAGGATTCTTAAAGGAATATTCCAGGCTACAATTTAATCATTGGTGAGGCACAATGGAAGTGAATGGGCCAGTTTTTAAAGGGTTTAAATGCAACAACAACAACAAAAAATATTTTAAAAAGCACAAAATTTTAAAACCTAGATTCTTCAGTGTATAATTTGAGCTTGTAACATTGTTCTCATCACATTATGGTCATTTTAGGAGATACATTACACGTGCCAATTACAAAAACTGGATAGGCCTATAATTTTACACAGAAAAGTTTCTTTTTCAGTATGATCTGATATTCTCCACATTATCTGAGCTCTGTCTGTGTCTGTGTGTGTGTGTGTGTCTGTGTGTGTGTGTGTGTGTGTGTGTGTGTGTGTGGTTTACCTTTCTCATGCTGGGCAGGGTAAGGTACTGTGTGTTGTCTGGGTTGCTGTAGAGCAGTTTGTTCATGTAGCTCTGGGCTGAACTTTCCAAGTCCTCATGTCTGCCAGACAACAATACATCTACAGGGAACTCCATCCCTGCAGGGGTCAGAAGTCATTAATAATTTACTCTGTCAAATTTTATCAGAATTCATTCATGACTACTTGCTATATGCAAGCAAATTAACACAATGATAAATTAGAAACCACAAAAAGCAAATTCCTTTGTCTTATTTAAAGCAACAGCAACAATTTATCAGAAAAAAAAAAAAAGTTTAATATTGTGCTATCGCCTCTTACATCATCTTTGCATGACCAAATATATTTTAATATAATCAGAATCTGAAACAAAACAACACTCACATGCTTCCATTTAATATGAAAAAGGTCTTTTCACCACTGAGCTTCCAGATTGTTGAAAATTTCATACTCAACAACAAAATGTAATTTTTCTCTTGTGATCACTGTATAAAACCCCTATTGTCAAAACCTTTTTTTTTATATTTGGTTCTTAAAATCCTTCTTTGGGTCATTCAGCATCATTGTACCATGGGGTTGTTCAGATACTTCAGAATATCGTCACTTAAAGGGATAGTTTTCACCCAAAAATGAAAATTCTGTCATTAATTACTCACCCTCATGTTGTAGCAAACCTGTAAGATCTTTGTTCATCTTTGGAACACAAATTAAGATATTTTTTGATGAAATCTGAGGGGTTTCTGACCCGCCAATACAACTGACACATTCAAGGCCCAGAAAGGTAGTAAGGACATAATTAAAAGAGTACATATGACATGAGTGGTTCAACTGTCATTTTTAGGGATGCATTGATCTGATACTCAGTATCGGTATCGGCCCCCCCCGATACTAGGATTTTCTGCCGGATCGGGTATCAGTCTACTCTCAGCCTCAGACGTCATGCCCACGGACCGCTGGCTAAACATCTGATGCATATTGCACACTGACGTGTGTGTCGTGTTCTTTAATGCTCCGCCTGGAAACAAAGTTGCCTTGACGAAACCCCCTCACGAAAGAAGAAAGCCGTCGTGTTTATCAATGGGACAGTCAGAAGACTCCCGGATTTCATCTAAAATTCTTCAATTGTGTTCGGAGGACGAACAAAGCTTTTATGGGTTTGGAATGACATGGGGGGTAAGTGATTACTGACAAAATTTTCATTTCGGGGAGGAGTATCCCTTTAATTTGAGGTATAGATGAATATTTAAGTCAGGTTTATGTAA
>SCHK01424504.1:0-18371 GCA_004124795.1 Poropuntius huangchuchieni | reverse complement strand
GATGTATTTCCAAGAAAAAAAAACATTGTCTTATATTCGGGACAATACGGTAATACTTTTTGCTACTGCATTGCTAGTTTTTCCATTCTTATTTCTTAAATTCAACTACAAAGCTTTTGTAACAATATCTAGCCTCTATAATGAAAAAGAGACAAAACAAACCCAGTGTTAAAACAGAAATGAAGATGCTGTATTGAAAATGTACAAAAGCTATACATATGTTGAGTTCTGCAAATAGCATCACAAAAAAACAAAACAAAATGAAGAACTCTGAGAGTTCAGACCTTCAGAATCGCTCTGTCCTTGGTGGAAATTTCTTGTAACAGTTCTTAATCAAAGGCAGAAGTCATTTTAGTATGCGCCTGTGGTTCATCACAAGCTCAAGAGGGTGATGAACCTGTTAATTGGGATGCGATCTCTGCTGAGAGCACACAGAGTACTTGCATATTCCTTTAAAGACATCTCAAAGGACGCACGGGTTGACAGGCCTCCGCAGACTGAAGCTCAGAGACGTAATGCTGTCCTTCACTATCACACAGATGCAACTACAGAGATCTGTAACTCCTGGAGCGTGCTTCAAGGGAATCCGTCAATATAGATGAAATTGACCATCTTTGAGGGATTGAGCAGAAATGTCTTTTCCACCAGTTTTTCATAATACCCCACAGAAGTGACAAGGGGGGACATCAGAGCACTGTGCACACTGAACAAGCTTGTGCAGTTAATATGCATTACACATAATTTAAAGCATGAAGGATATGGAATAACTATAAACAAAACAGAGCAAAATGCAATAAAAATATCCGTAAATCTATTAGTATAGCTACATACCAGATTACATAGCATTATATGAGTTTAAAAACATACTTATGTTCTTTTAAGTGAGGCACTTAGTGAATTTCAGTGCACTGTTGAGAAAGGGAAAATCAGACTTATGCAAGTCCAATAACCATTACCCTGATGTACACTAATATGCATCAACAAACAAACTTACATCAAACATATGGCTTGTGAAACATGTCATCTTGAGGTCTTTGCCAGCTTAGTTGCATACAACAGTTGTGTTAGCAAATGTCTGAAAATGTAATTGACTGTTCACCTGAAATGCTGCAAGTTTAACTCGTCAGAAATTGTATTTCAGTGCCTTTGCTCATGAAAAAAAAAAATGCATAACCTGTTTTTCCTCCCCTTAGAGCACGAATTAGTGTTCTTAAGCAGTTCATTGTATTTTGTTTCATTTAATTGTTCAATGTCTTTACATGAAAAAGCAACCCCTGATTAACTACTTTAATTCTCAAGCCATCAGGTTTAAGAATTTGCTTTCCTCTGCAAGGGCTGTTAACATTGAGCTCATGTCACCAATGGCCATGTTGCCAATACCTGCCGGTATCGAGGCTAGTGTAACAGAGTTACGCGGGGTGGTGAGCCGTGAGGAATTCTGTGAAAGACTCTGCAGAAGGCCTGGACTTAATGTGCCAGACATTAGGCTCGAATGGTCTCCATCATCCAAAATGGCATCGAAGTCTATTTGAGTGTGCTCGAGGGTTGGAGTGGAGTCCACTGTGCTGGTGACCTGGTTAACCCCTGGAGACGCCATTGTAGACACTGAAGCAACTGGGGCTTGGTTTGCGCATGGAGACATGGGAGAACCATAATCCACGCTACCGTCCAACATACGGATCTCTCCTGAATAGTACATAGTGCCATTCCCATTTCTGTGTTGACCGAAGTCACCTGGTCTCTTTGGGCTAGCTTCTGAGGAGTTGACGTTGGACAGGGAGCAACCATTTTGCTGAATCATTGCTGAACCTGAGTGCTGTCTATTTAAAGGTTTGGGCTCGGATGGAGGTCTGGGCTGTATCAGACCTCTGCCTGCACTTTGAACGGCTGTCTGACTAAGAGGGACGTAATTTTGCTGGTTGGCGTTGTTCATATGTGAAAAGTTTGCTCGGTAATTCTGCATCTCCTGGTTTTGCACCGCTCTCCCATTGGGTGGACCCATGCCGTTGCATGTTAGGCGGTGACTGGAGTTGTAATTGAGGTCTTGTCGATATCCAGGTTGAGGGTTTACTTGCTCGCCGAGATTCTGACATGGGTTGGTAACAGATTGCCGATACTGCTGGACAGAGTTCATCCTTTGGATGGCTCTCTGTGGATAACCCTGTTGCAGGCTAGCCAGATTCTGGCTCATTGGTACAATCTGCTGATTAGTGCCAAAGCCTTGGTAAGAGCTAAAGTTCTGCTTCTGCTGAATCACTGTCAAGTTCCCTCTGAGTTGTTGCTGCTTTGGAAGCCTTGCAGTTGTATCCACAGAACCAGAACTGACCTCGTTCCATTGCACTGGCATGTTGTTCTTGTTCATGCTTTGAGGATCGGCCATTTGCTCTGGACCTGAGCAAACAGGGTCTACCTGGCTTCCGTTGTTGCTTGCCATGCCCATTCGCCGCTGTCCGTAGAACTGTTGTTGGGAGATCATATTACCATGGAAGTCTAGTGCATGACCACCATTGACAGAAATCCCTGGGTCTTGATTTGAGCTACCATTCTGGGAGTTGAGGTACTGTACCATGTCATCTGGTAGCACCATATCATCTTCATGCTGATCACCTCCATCAGTGGCCATATTCTCCATTAAAACATTCTCTGAAATACTAGGTGGCCTCTGGCTGAAGGAATGACGGTGCAAGCTGCCATCAGACCAGGTGTTGCACTGCAAGCTGAAAGTACGTCGATCTATCGCAGGCAGACGTGACAGGGTCATGTTGCTGATGCTGTTGAATCGCTGAACCCTTGGCAAGGAGAGTGGGTCAATACCTGAACGACGAACAGGATCGCTTGCTCGTCGTGGAAGACTGGCCGGAACTTCATGAGGCATCATGCCAGGGGCACCGTAGCCAGTGTCACTGCAGCGTCTTGAGTTGACTACACTTTGGGAATGGTGCAAGTGTGCCGCACTTTCCTGCGAGTCATTGTACAGGGCCATTCTAGTTCTAAGACTCATGCGATCCATGTTGGGCAGAGGTGTTGGTGGCGCACCCCCTGTGGCTGCAGCGTATTTCGCTTTGAGACGATAGTGTTGAGCCGGCGTGAGATTTAGTAAACTTGTGAGTCCACCTGTGCCACCACATTGACTAGCTTCGCTGGAACGGCGCGACAGATCGGTGGAGATGGGGTCGTAGGAGTCTGCTGAGCTGACGTTGTTGTTGCGGACACCAAACTGCGAAGCTTCACTAGAGCGACGACTGGAGTAGCAGGGTGAAATACCGGAGGACCGACGGCTTAGCGTGTATGCTGAGCTCATTGTGCTGGTGGAGCTGTCTCTGCGCTCTTGCAGCTGATTTAGCATTGTCATCTCATACGAAGACAAGTCTCCTAAACGTTGGGTTGGAGGTCCAGGCATCTGACTGCCCATATTTGGAGTCTCCAGCAGTGAGTCTAAAGAACAAAGTAAAGAGTGATGTTACTTTCTCAAAATGCACAAAGTGGGAACAAAGTAATAAATAAACCCATTTTTTGGCTGCAGTACTCACCAATAGAGGGTATTGGAGGCAGCTTGGTATTTCGGACTTGAGGTGATGCATTCGCCCAGGAGCAAGGGTCTCTTACAGTTTTTAGCTTTTCCTTCTTGATGTTCTCAAGATTTAGTAGTCCTCCCCTGCTTTTACGCAGCTGGAGACCCACTCCCGCAGAAGTACCTGGAGAACCGGTTGAATCCACTACAGGTGCATCATCTAAAGCACTCAGGTCCCCCAAACTGCCTCCACTGTGTATGGCCATCTCTACTCCACTGTCATTGTTGGTGGCACTGCCAAGTGGCGATGGCTCACTGCTACATGATGACTGACCACCAGGGCTGGACTGATACATCTACAATGAAACAGTAATGGGCAAAGATCAGTTCCACTGATATTTCTGTCACAGAATCTCGGTAATGTTTGTGGAATTAAATAAGTTGTTCTAAATTGGAATTGTTCTACTGATAAATTGATTTTTTTAACTAAAGATTTGGACAGCACAACTATACCAAACATAACTGAAGTTGGGTTTTGAAAAAGTATTGAAATCGCCATGCATAAAAAGACATTGCTGCAGTGCTCACCTCAGTACAGTCTGTCCATTATTTTCAAAGAGAAGCAAGTTAGTTTAAGAGGAAAGGAAAGGGTTAGTATATTAGATGAGGCAATGGTTAGTACATTAGTTTGATTTCTGCATTAAGAGCATTTACCATGTACTGTGTGACATTACAGTATCTCCGCATGAAGTGATTACTGTAAATAGTGCGTATTTTACATGCAAAATGATAAGTCAACAAAAGTAACTAGTTATGCCAGTTACTCCATCATAAAATAAGTTAGACACCATCTTGAACAGGACCAGCAACAACAAGGCATTTTTATCTTCCATGTTGTTTTCTGACCACATAAATTCAATGACATACCAAAAAAAAAAAAAAAAAAAAAAATTTCTTGTGCTGCTTCTCTCCCAATGAAAAAAAACTGGACACTTGTGGTTACTGTACACTATAAAACTGCTTTTAGTCAAAAACATTGACAGAACATCTCATCAGCGATGTAGTAATTTATTAAGAACAAAACAGACTATTCTTACCACTGTGTTTTCCGTCTTGATAGATTTGACATGCTGGCAATCCTCCACTCCTCGGGTGGTGCTGTTGGCTTCCCCTGACCCATCTGTTTTTCCCCTTGCATGCTTTGTGTGTGCCTCATTTTCTCCATTCCCTTTAGGAGGGTGAGGTTTAGGTGGTACATCACCACGCTGCTTCTTAGTGACATGTGCTTCTGGACCATGAACGGTCTTCACATGTTTCCTGAGAGAACTGGGATCTGTATAGCGTTTTGTGCAACCTGGGATCTTACACACGTATGGTTTCTGCAAAGGAAAGACAGATAGCTTTCAGAGTGCAATCAAATCTGACTTAAATCAAATCTCCTGGTCTTAGTCTTGAGATGGGAAACAAAATGCACATAATGAAACAGATGTTGAAAGCTCGAACCTCATTCGAGTGCGTGCGGTTCTGATGCTTGGCCCGGTCTGAAGCGTTGGAAAATGCCTTATTACAACCCTCATGCTCACATACATAAGGTTTCTCCCCTGTGTGAGACCTCAAGTGAGTTTTGAGGTTTTCCAGTCGAGAGTAAGCCTTCGAGCAACCTTCAAACTTGACAGAGAGAGTGAGAGAAAGAGAAAAGCAAGCCATTACATCAGCCATCATCAATCTGAACCAAAAATCAAACAACTTTATGAGTGAATCTCATAAAACCTGTCAAGAACACTTTTGGGTTATATTTCATCCCTAATTTAAAGGTAAGATACACAATTATATTTTACCAGAAAGACAATGGAGCCTTTTTAAGGTTTTTGCTCAATATTTTCATGACAATAAAGCATATTTCTACACAATTCTCATTACCACAATGAAAAAAAAAATGCTTCTGCTTATAGAGCAGAACATATTTTTGCCAGAACTACCCTCAGAGATATTCTTTTTTTTTATTTTTTTTATTGTAATAGCTTTGAAAATTTTGCTTGTTCAGACCATGTCATAATCAATTATTATGATTCACCTTCTGTGTTATGGAATCCTTTGCTTTCTTATTCATAAAAGTTAAGCCTCTGCATTAATAATAAGTCAGGAGATCACATTAGATAAGCAAAAAAGTGCTTATTAAAGTCATAGGTGCCTTTTCTTGTATCTTATAGGTCTTGTATATATACTGAAGGTGTGTGGAAACTTCACTAAAATTTAATAAAGACCCATGGCGCCTTCCTCTCCTCAGACTTTAATTATGTCTTCATCCTGTCAATCAGCACGCTCAGAAGTTCACTTTTTAATAGGATCTCAAGCAACTAAAACTGACGTTGGGGCTGAAAACGCAAGACAGCAGATCAGTGTGCCTTCATCATTTACTTAGGAGAGCAAAAGTAGCCGAGATGAAAAATGTGAGAATGTGTCCTGTTTAAAATCAGGTGTTCTGTTGAAATAAGAAACAATAAGCCTATTTCTGTACAGCAATCACTTGCTCTACTTGTGGGTACAGAAATAGATGTGTTTATTTTTGCAATTAAAGGTACAGTAGATATAGGTTTTAAATAAGAAGGGGTGCATTTTAGAATGAAATGAAGGCCTGATGAGCAGTGGTACATCACTTACTGTGCATTTATGGGGCTTCTCCCCAGTGTGTCGGCGCATGTGGACCACTAGCATGTACTGGGCCTTGAAAGGCTTCTGTTCTCGTGAGCACTCCTCCCATCGACACACAAACTCCTTCTTCTCCCCATGGATGTGGTCATTACTGATATGCTGCAGGTAGAGAAAAGTGACAATATGAAACAAACAGCTGTCATAATTCCTTAATTCTTCATCCACCATGCAATGAAAGTCCAATACCGTTTTTGTAATAAAAAAGTTTTTGAGAGAGCGACAGAAATGTTCACCATGGCTACATTTAATTGATCAATAATACAGTAAAAACAAATATTGTGAATATGTTAATGTAAATTTAAAACGACTCTATTCTATTTTAGTATGTTAATTTAATTTATTTCTGTAATTGCAAAGCTGAAGGCTTTACTCCAGTCTTCAGTGTCACATGATCCTTCAGAAATCATTTTAATATGTTGATTTGGTGCTTAAGAAAAAAATTCTCATTATCAGTGTTAAAACTGTGCTGATTAATATTTTTGGACAGACCATGATGCATTTTTTCATGATTCCTTGATGATTAGAAAGTTCAAAAGCACATTTATTTGAAATAAATGTGATTATTTTTTTTTTTAGATTCCTGACCCCAAATGTTTGAATGGTGTGTGCATGTATACATATAATATTATACAAAATAATAAATAGCTGCATTCTGTGTACATTGAAAGGTACTTGCTTTGTACTCCTCTAAGACACCTAAAATAACCCTGAATGAAGTTCTTCAGGGAAGAACTCATGAAATAAAATCAAACACCATGCCATTATTTGGTTCTTGGGGTATATAATTTAGACTGCAAGCAGAGAGCACAGACTATAGCCTGAGGACCAAGAAGGGTGTGTAGGGAGGAAGTCCGGGCCCTCAGTGCTGGTCTGGTCTCTAAACATCCCTTTGTTTCCACTACTGATTCTTCTTTCTTGTCTTCTCTGGCTGTAATTATACCTTACACTCGGTCTCGCTTTCCAAAACCATTTTATCAGGTTTCTCAGAAATCTGACTAATGACGAACAGCAATCTTGTAATCCCCAACAACAATTCACTTGCAACTACCTAAGACCATATGTTTGTTTGTGCTTTCAATTTTAGTCTAGTGTGGGTTTTAGAACATAAAACACATGCTAGACTCAGCTTGACTGGTTTGGGCTTGTTCTGGAATTGGAGAATGGCAGGAGCCCAATTCCACTGATCCATAACCCCAAAGGATTCCTGAGCTCCAGGTCCAGGTCTCACGAGGAGCCAGACTGGCTCGGCGTGTTCCTGTCAGGGCAGTGAGTCTGACTCTGGGCCCAAGTGTATCTGTCACATTGTGGCTCGCAGATTGTTAATAACGCCCAGCAGACCGGCTGAGGTGTCAGAGGTGGAGAGGGCCACTCCAGAGCTGCTGGCATGACGACGGATTTACTGCATGGCCTCAGGGAAGGTAAAAGGTCAGAGGGTGCACATAGACGGGAGCCATACATATGAGAGTATATGTGCTCAAGTGAACACGTTCGGCACCTCTGCGGGTATCAACATGCTCATTAACCCTACACGTGTCAGTGACAGGAAAGGATCAGTTACAAGTCTGGCTAAAGCCGACGATGAGAAACTTGTCCAACATGTGCAGTGTTTCTAATTATTTACAGTTGTTTCTGCTTTAAAAAGGCAGGGAAGCTGTTTGCAATTGGTGTTTGTTTCGGTTTAGTCACAATGACTATTTCAAGACAATAGCTGTTCTAAAACCTACTGTGCTGCCTAGCTAGACAGCATTTAAGGGCGTAACATGCACACCCCCAACACAAAGGCTCTTTCCCAAGGAAATAATTAAACTGCTTGGACACTATTAAGTCCAAAATTAAAAGTACAAAAAAACAAAAAAAGCAATCTCAGACTGAGCTGGCCTCAGTGAATAAAAATAATCTAAGCTAAAAGACAAGGTGACACATCAGCTGTAAAAATACTCATTTCTGATTAAATACTAACATTTTTGTTAACACCTCTAAATCTAATTTATAAAAATACTTTAATACAATATTTGTTTTTGGTATGCNTTTTGTTAACACCTCTAAATCTAATTTATAAAAATACTTTACTACAATATTTGTTTTTGGAATGGATTTTTAGACTTTAAACATTTGGTTTAGCAACATGCTAATCCAAAGCTCTGTTGGTTCTATCATTCAAAAGTTTGGTGTAAGTACCATTGTTTCAAAGCAAGTAATACTTGAATTAAGCAAGAATGCATTAAACTGATCAAAAGTGAGAGTGAAGACAGTAAAGGATCATGTGACACTGAAGTTTGGAAAAGTCAAGAAAAAATTGCATTTTAAAATATAATAAAACTAAAAACAGGTATTTTCAGTTGTAAAACTGTTTCACAATGTCACTGTTTTTACTGTAGTTTTGATCAAATAAAGCAGCCATGGTAAAGATCAGAGACTTTCAAAAACCAAAATATTACTGATACCAAACTTTTGAATGATCGTGCATGTAGAGACACCGCTGAGTTTCCATATCAATTATAAATGCTATTTAAATTGGGAGGAGACAGCAATGTTTTGAACAAGAGCCATTGTGTCATGGAAATTAACATTGCTTAAAGTTAGGAGACATTTTATAACAAAAGAGAAACAAATAGTGACTAACTTGAACTAGCTGGTCTTGGGTGTCGTACTCTTTGGAACATCCTTCCCAGTGGCAGTTGGTCTCATACACGGCCTCGGGCTCTTGCTTGCATTCATCCTTGTCAAGTTCCTCTCGCAACTCCATGTGATCCTGTAAAGGAAACAGTACCGGTAAATTTGATTTATGTCATACATATCAGTCAAGGAAAAAACTGTATTGCTCAGTGGTTGCTTTTCAGCTTGTGATACTGAATGGAGTTAAATATAAGAGTCATAGTAAGAGTCATATTAAGATCTCTGACTGACTTTGTTTTCTTGGCAAGTCTATGATATAGTTGTTTGACACTAGATCTCTAGATCAAGAGACATGCTAATCTCACTGTGGTTTAGTGAAAAAATGTAGCAATTAAAAAAGAGATCTTAGTGTTTTATATGTCTTATGGGAGCTGATCCTGGTCTTGAGTTATTGAGAATCAGATGGGAACTATTGTTGGCGGTCAGGTCGATTTCCAACACAATATTGCAACCCTCGTTTCTCTTAAGGTCTGGGAATGTTAAGAATGCTTTTGAGCTTTAATGAACTTAAAATTTAAACGGTTCAAAACCTCTCTAATGTGGCGAGAGAACGGAATGCTTCATGGCCACATCTAATGTCACCTCCCACAGGCTAATTTGTGTGATATCCAGTCAAAGTCAAGGGTATGTTTACCAGCGAGTGCTGTGTTGTTAAGAGCACTAAAGCAACAACTGATAATAGTTTCTTTGAAACCATTCCGAGTTTGGTTTCTATCATTCCAAGTGTGGAACATCAACCTCAAATATGAAGGGTTTTGAAAGAGGTTCATGCTGATTACAGCATGTTTATATTTATCCCACTACTGTGTGCTCATCAGTTCGCATCTGCCCCAATCACACTCTGTATCTTACCAACACGCTGTCACTATCTAAAGTCTAACTGGTGGCTGTTGCATTCTCAAACGCACGCTGAAATCGCAGCATGTGCAATAAACGACTTCACTGCATTCATTCACTGTGAAAACACTGGATCGCCTCAACAATGTGAGCTTTGCTTTGAAACGCGTAGCATAAAAAGACTTGATGAAGGGATTAAGTCATATTGTGCTTTCGTTTTAGTTCTTTTATGTTAGAGTAAGAAGTTTAAATATAATAATGATAAACGATAATAATATCGAGAAAATATTGTTACATCCTTACTGTAGAGTAATACTTTTGGGATGATTTTTCAGTGATCAAACTGTCATGTTAAACACACGATAATACTATTGATAACAGAATCATGAATATTTTATTGGCCTTTGTGCAGTGCACACAATAAACTTCAGTAGACTACAGCTCGCCCGTGTTCAATGTGCTCTGCTGCTTCAGTACAGTATGTTACATGACCGCCCCTACTGACCATGTCTTTTCTGTGTTAGAGCATTCCCTTGGTCACGCCTGATCCTTTCCCTCTGAGAGCACATTTTCAATGGCCACATCTGTATATATAGCCATCTGGGGCTTTATGAAGTTATGAGAGATGCCTAACTCATAACTCTGACTTCTGTTATTTTAGTATTATTTATATACTATTTCAGCATTTATTAATATTTTAATTGATCTTTTATTTTTATATTTTCTGTTTTTATTTTTTAATATTTCTATTTAGCTTTACTTTATTTTTAAATTAAACTTTAGTAATTTTAGTACCAATTTATTTTGGTTAGTTGCCAATTAACTTTTATTTAAATTTATTTTTATTTAAATTTATCCACATTTATTTATTTTTATTTTTAAATCTGATTTAATTTTTTTTTTTTTTTTTAGCTTTATTTCAATTAATGTATAACATGTATCTCAATGATTAATTGGGAAAAAAACCTGACTCAAATAACAATTAGCTCATGGGACACACATTGCTACTTTTCTCATGAATGTGCCATGGAGATTTTCAGTGAACAGCAACTTAAATTTAAGTGTGTTCTCACACATAGCTACCGTATGGCTTCAAATGACTTGAGGTAATAGAGAAAAAAAATCATATAGACCATTTCTATGACACTTGAATGGTTCTCGAGCCCATTTTGAAGCTAAAGTGACAACAGATAAGATTCCACAAACCTGAGTACCAGGTGAGATGGGGTGGGGTCCATCTACTTCAGTCTTCACCTTTGACCTCTTGAAGATCATGGGGTTGACCGTGCTGCTGACAGCTGGGTCTCCACCAGCATTCTGCAAGAGAAGAAGGGAAGAGACATTGGAGCCACCATGTCGACGGTTTGGCTGCTGGCATGAGTGGTGATTTCACGCCTACAAAGGCACCATGCTCCAGATGCCATATTTCACAAAGCAACTCGCCGCAGAGACTAAACAGTTTAGACTGCACTATGAGCATCTGTCAGATGGAAATATGAAAAGGAAGAAATTATTACGCCCAGAGAGCAGCTACAGACTTTGATCCTCAGATGGATTCATAATTCAACAGACAGTCTCTCTGAACACGGAGACTCTGCGTTGAAGTGGTGCCTTTTCTCCCAACCACTACAGTATGGCAGAGGCCCATGTTTTCTATAACTCAATAACCCTGACATGGTTTGCTCAAAAGTGTGGGAAATGTGTTTCTCATAACTATAGTATGTGTATGTGTTTTGGATATCAGCAATAAAGCTGGAATGAAAACTGATTTGGTGAGTGTCTGGACCGACTGAGAGTAGGTCAGAGAAAGTTTATATTCTGGATGGCCACTCTGTTTACATGACAGCAGCTCTAGGTCGATGAGCATTACACAGACTTCTATAGACGCGGAGTTGGGGGAAAATACGGATGAATGACAAGATCAGTTCAGATTAGCACGAATATTTAGGTTTGTTTACGTTGGTTAGTGCTGTTGGACCACTATAGCCATGCTATTCATCTTCGCCACCATGTAACACTTATTCTTTAAAAACAATAACAATTCAATCTTTAGCAGATCTTTCATGCAGAACACTATAATACTGTGATGCATAAATTCACATGTAGAATTTGAGGAATTTAATAGTGTTTAATTTTTTTATTTATTTGGAAAACTAGTATATAATTATAATTTTGGCAATTATTAGTTATTGGCCATAGGATGAAAACAATTATTGACCTATCTGTATCAAAAATAATTATACATTTTTTTGTGCATACACTACCATTCATAAATATGGGGGTGTTAAGTTTATTTAAATGTTATTTAAAGGTGATGCTCATATTATTACAATTTGAAATAACTGTTCTCTACGTTAATATATTTTAAAACGTCATTTTTCCTGTGATGGCAAAGTTGAATTTTACTCTAGTCTTTAAAGTCACATGATCCTTCAGAAATCATTCTAATATGCTGATCTGGTGCTCAAGAAACTTATTATTTATTATCACTATTATTAAAAATATTATTATTATCAATGTTGAGAACTTAATACTGTTGTGAAACAATATGCAATTTAATATCTTTGTATGATTACTGCCATTTTTAATCAATTTAATGCATCGTTGCTAAATAAAAACATTAATTTCTTTAAATCAAACAAACTTGTATAATATATAAAATGTATAAAAAGCATAAATCTCTGTAAAATCACCTGGCTGGACTCTGTGTTTGTGTCGGTGCTGTTATTGCTGGTCAGAGCAGCTGCTGCCACCAGTGTCTGCCTGGTGCTGAGGGACGGAGAAGGCTGTAGGAGGGGGGGAGTGTGTCCAAACGCATTTAGACCTCTCTGTTGGGACAGCAGCTGGTGGTATGCAACCGGTGTGATAGGATGTGGGAACGTAAAGGAGGGACTGAGACATGAAAATGGAAAAAGAGTCACATTTTGTGTTAGTTCAAACAATGGGAAACCTGCAAAAACATTTACAAGAAAAATCAACACAGATGGGAGATTCCTGTACCTGATGGCCCCGACGGAGAGGTGGCCGTAAGAGCTGCTGGCAGCCGAGCTGGAGCGGGAGTTATTGATGTAGGCCACCAGAGAGTTGGGCGAGGTGCGGATCATGGTCTGCAGGTCGATGCTGGCATCCGAGACTGGAGAGATGGACAGCGCTCGCTTCCTGCTCACCCTCGGCGTCAGTCTGGGACTGGGGAAACGGGACACTGCAGAGAAAAGACACTTTTTTCACTTTCACCTTAAAAAAAAAATCTGTGTGGGACATTCAATTCTCTATCTCCAGCATCACTACTATGCTAGCTTGCATACAACTTGCTATGAATAATTTATCAGTTTATCATACCAATCTCAACCAATGGGTTGTTCAGCAGAATGCCAAACAGATACTGTTTAACAACATTGATCTGAAAGTAAAATAAGGCAAATAAGTGAGCAAATAAAGTGTGGAATGCTGAAAAGTCTATATTTTACTTAGATATTTGAGCAAGAGCAGCATTTATCTAACACACATACTTACAATTCAGTTTGCACATATCATTCCATTCCTGTACATACATAATTGTTTATATTGTATATACTGTGTTTTTTGCTATTTTGTACATTGTCTATTTTTGTTATTTGTATATTATTCTTTCATTATCAGTGTCCTGTCCTGTTATTTTATTGCACTGTGGAGCTTCTGGCACTAAAACAAATTCCTCGTATGTGTAAACATACCTGGCAATAAAGATGATTCTGATTCTGATTCTGAAGAGATTTGTTTTTGTTCACCAAGGCTGCATTTATTTAATAAAAATACAGGAAAATCAGTAATATATATGTATATTCACAACAGCTTGAAATAAAAGTGAAGAGTTCAATGTTCTATGCAGACATTTATATATATAATTTATTGAAAATAAGTTAATCACAACCATATCTACATATCACCCCTAGTAATTTTAGGGGTAAAAAAAAAAAAAAATACAAAATTACTTTCCTAATACCACATTAGGACATTTTGGAGGTAGAAATTTACTAAATCTATTAAAGGTAAATATTAAACTGAATTGAACAAGTGAGTGTTGATCCAAAGACTGTGTTTCAATGTACATGTGCCCTGCGCTGTAGTAAACAGGTGCTGTGCATTAGGCCTGGTGTAAGAGGACAGAGAACAGCAGTCGGAGAAGGCGGCTTTTTGCCCTCCAGGGGGGCATCAGCAAAGGTGCTACAACAGGAAACATGTAATGGGTCCATTAAACTACACACAAACACAAGCACCTCACAAAAAACCCTCCACTGACATTTCAAACAGACGCCCGTCAAACTCTCACAAATCTACAACCTCCAACCAGTTAATAACTCCCCTGCCATTCTTTAAGCAATCGTTTTGATGTTCCCTGCAAACAGCAACTATTATAGGTTGTTACGCTAAATATATATAAAAAAAGTGAGATTTTGACATTTGATTCAAATGCCTGTATGCACATTCAGTGCTTCAATTAAAAATACCTCAACATGTAATAACACGTCAGAATCATTTTCGAAACATTAAATGTGAAATTTCTGCACCTCTACATCGAAAAAAATAATGACGGGCTATGTTCAAAATAGCATGTTACCATACTACTCTTATTTAAGTATACGTACTACTACTACTGTTTAAGTATATAGTAAGTTTACTACACAGTAAGCAAATTTCCCCTATGTGTGGGATATTCAAAACACCAAGTACATTTGTCAAAATGAGCATGAATATATACAGCAGAGCTTACTTTGTGGAATAGCCCATAATGCAACGCATTTAATTAGCATTGATGTTTGACGCATGAAGAAGTACGAAATGGAATCTCTTGAATACTGTAGCTTGCTTATGGATGTCTCTTGATTTAATCTGGGAGGAGAAAGTATTTTAGCAAACCAAAAATTATACACATTACCTTTGTATTAAAGCCAGTTTCTGCCACAGAATTAAAAAAAAAAGAAAAAAGCAAAAGGTAATGGCAACATTTTATCTCACAAACATGACTTTTTTCCTCACAATTTTTGGTTTAGATCTCACAATTCTTTTGTTTTCAAAAATCTCATAACTGCGAGATATGAAATCAGAACTGGGATATATTAACTAGCAATTCTTAGGATAAAAGTCAAAACTGTGAGATACTTGATTCTTGAAATTCAGAGTTTAAATCTTGCAATTTTGAGTTTATATGTCACAATTCTGTCTTTTGTTTTTTTCATTTAGTGATTTTAAGAATAGGAGGTAGGCTTTGGTGGGAGAGGAGCAGCAATAGTTTGCGTGCCTGGGGTCAGACAGCAAACCACAGGATGACAGAAAACAATTTTGGTTTTCATTTTGGTTTTCATTTAGTATTAAACACACACACAAAATTATTATACCTAAAAACCTAAACATATTTATCTAAAACCCCTAATAGATTTTGTCTAAGAACATGCAGAGTTTGCTGAGTGACTGCCACGTTGATGGGACGGCGTGTGGCAGCACTTAGCAGGCCGCTGCCCACAGACTGAAGAGAACAGCAGGGGGTAGCAGTGTCTGGCCTGCCCTCAGCTGCCGAGTCCCACACACTCTGCAATGGTCTGTTTTTATAGGCAGTGTCTCTAATTTAGGGGTGCACAGGTTCCTGGGAGAGCGCTAAACCAGATGTGCTGTGCTGTGAGGTGGTGGTGGCAGAGGCTGGCTCAGGCAGTCCTGTCGACCCTGTGGGATGGGGAACGGTGGGTAGGAGGAGGTGCTTCTAATTGAGGAGCTGGCCTGATATATGGCTTTATAATTACAGGCGTTCACAAAAGGGGCAATTATATTAGGCATCTGCTCTGATGTTTTTATTGGGATGCCAGAAAAATGTATTTGGAAGGTGTTATTCTTATGTTACATTTCTTCTTCTTAATTTCCCTTTGGGGATCGATAAAAAAGTATATCGTGCAAACAATAAAGTGCAACTAATCATACCTAAATAAAAGGAACTAGTAATATTGTGAAATATGATTACAGTTTAAAATGACTTTTTTCTATTTAAATATATTTTAAAATGTCATTTATTCCTGTGATGGCAAAGCTAAATTTCCAGCAGTCATTACAGCAGAATCAGTGTCACATGATCCTTCAGAAATCTTTCTAATATGTGACCCTGGACCACAAAACCAATCATAAGTGTCATTTTTTTTTAAATTGAGATTTATACATCATCTAAAAGCTGAGTAAATAAACTTTCCATTGATGTATGGTTTGTTAAGGATAGGGAAATATTTGGCTGAGATACAACTATTTGAAAATCTGGAATCTGAGATGTGCAAAAAAAAAAATTCTAAATATTGAGAAAATCTCCTTTAAACCTGTCCAAATTAACCTGTCATGAATCAGAATGAAGTTCTGATTATTTTACGATAGGAAATTTACAAAATATCTTCATGGAACGTGATATTAATATCCTAATGATTTTCAGCTTTTAAAAAAATAATTGTGACCCATAATGTATTTTTGGCTATTGCTACAAATATACCCATGCTATTTTTGACTGGTTTTGTGGTCTAGGGTCACATATGCTGATTTAGTGCTTAAGAAACATTTATTAGTATTATTAATGTTGAAAACAGTTGTGCTGCTTAATATTTTCAGGATTCTATGATGAATACAAAGTTCAAAAGAACAGCATTTACTTGAAATAGAATCTAAATAAAAGTATTGATTTCTTAAAAAACATTGTTTGGAATGGTAGTGTGTATACATAGTTTATGCATACATAGTATATGTCTAGAGGTTAAAAGTAAAAATATTTTCTTACGTTTCTTTTATGAATAAAAAATTCAAAGCAAAAGTCTTTGCTGTCAATTAATTCTCACTGAATAAAAGTATTAATTTCTTATATATATAAGTTGTATATGTGTACATGTGCACTTCAAGCAACAGGCAAACACAATGAGAGAGAAACAGCAGTGCCTTATGCTGTGCTGTTGAGCATGTTGGCCTGAGCTCTGAGCTGCAGTGGTGACAAGACTCCCTTCCTTTACACCAAAAAAAACCTCCTCTCCCAAACAGTCCTGCCTGTAGTCGGACTGCAGACGTTTGCTTTGGCAGCAGCTATTATCACGGGACCTTGAACAGTTCCCCGCTGGCTATGCCACACAAATGAGTTTGGCATTTGTTTTCCTCCTCTTTCCATTCATAATCTTAAAGCATTCCTGTGTAAGCAACTCAATTAGAGGCTGCAGACCTCTTCACTTCAACACAGAGAGCAGAAGCAGAGCTGAATTGAAACAGAGGTCTGTTCAACCTATTATCCTGCTGTTATGGGTATCAGGGAGAGTCTGGCTGTGAGCCGTAGGCTGTGGTGATTTATTTATTCACGTGTTCATCCATCCAGAGGGCGTAAGGCCAGCATTTCCCATCTCACCCATTGAGAAGCATCGAGTGAGGCTTCTCATAACATTGCATGCGCAATAGATTCACTTAAAGTACACAAAGAGGGCCTAAGGAACGTGCCCATTGAGTAAAATCCCGTCTGGGTGTGATGGGGAAATGCGGCTGTGTTGTTTTTAGTGGCGACTGCGCTTTCAATCGGCGTGTCGCCCTGTCAGGCGGAGACCATAATTAACATGTTAAGTGCACGGCATTGGCATGCACAGGCACTTGGCACAGCAATGGAGCGTTTCAGCAAGACGTGCACTCATAGCTGACGCCGACTCCTTTCATTGTTTGCTGCTATTTGTTATTTTGGGGCCTGTTCGGGCAAATGCGCTTGGTGTTCACATCGCTGCCAGGAGGAGCAGTGATCCGCAGGAGTGAGCTACATGTATTCAGAGCTTTTGGGGTTTAAATTCAAGACGGGGTGATGATCCATCATTCTTACGTCTTAAGAGTTTACTTTTACCTTTATAGTCTTGGATGACTGATGTGGGGTTACGTGCTAAGCATATTTAATGACGAGAGATTTGTTTTAATTACTGCTATCAGCACCAAAGTCTGTGCATGTGAGCTACTGCATGAGTGAATAATATCAGCATTCACTTCCTTATAAATATTCTATATATATATATATATATATATAAAATGGTTTATTAAAACAAACAGATATAAATAAAAATCTGTCTGTCTATCTATTTGTTTAAAATATTATTTTAGAATTATTTTATTACATTTTAACTATATATTATTATAATAACAATTCTAAAAAAAATTTGCAAAATCAAAATACAAACAATAAAATAAAATAATAAAACATAGCGTAACAAATGCTGAGATTTGATAATTTAAAAAAAAACAATTTCATATAATGTAATTACAATTCATTTGTGTGTTTGCATACTCTCTCTCTCTCTCTCACACACACACACACACACACACACACACACTCTCTCTCTCTTCTATATATATATATACAGTATATGAAGAGTTTATTTGCAAAAACATAACTCCTTATTTAACTATTTTCAAAAGTCATGTTTTTGCATTTTGCATTCCAAATTAATCTTAATCAAACTGCATTTAGGTTACTTTGATTAAGTAAAAATAACTAAGAGAATACAGCTAACTAAAACAATAAAACAATGAAACCATGATAACAATAAAAAACATGATTTTTGAAAATAAAAAACCCTGTTTTTGCAAATAATATAATAAATAAATATATAAAAATAAA
>SCHK01424397.1:0-10443 GCA_004124795.1 Poropuntius huangchuchieni | reverse complement strand
AATGTAATGGAAGTAGCGACAGATTATTGAATAGACTATTGAAAAAGGAAAAATGTAGGCCGGGGACTTGATTCTGTTTCAGAAGTATTTCACTTGAAAAATACATTTCAAAGTAGGAGGCAGTTAACCGAATATTTGGGCCTCAGATGTCAGATAAACAGGCCTAAAAATCACTCAAAGACTGCCTGGGTGGCGTTACTCTGCATCCTGGTCTTAAAGCCTTGACTGGCTGGCGTTTAAAGTGATTTGTGGCCAGCTCTCTATTGTCAGAACCACGCAGCCAAACTCACTTAATAATCTGATGTAATATGTATGAGGGAGCTTGGTCATTGGATATTCATCCTAAAGGTCACAGTTGAGCTACTCATTATTTCAGTAGTAACAGAAGTTGAGGTTAATGCATGCTCTCTCAGTTATCTCCTATAATGATGCATGTCACTTGTTATCAGGATGTTTAATACACTCAACCACACCGCAATAATTTAGCAGAGAAAAATGTCTCCCATCGTTTCTTAAAGGCTTTTTATTAAAAGTGCCCTTTCATGCGGCCCTGCCTCCATAGCACTTCATGGTACAAAGAGTTCACCATTGTTCCCCGCACATCACTATTGGAGACAGACAGCCTGGGAGGCAGTGGACAGATGAACAAGAAAGAGAGAGAGAAGGGGAGGGCTGAAAAGAGAGGGATGGAGGAGGTGGGACTTGGCCCTGTTTTGATCACTCTAGCGTTTAGTAACCTGGCACAAAGGGGAGCTGGGATCACTGGCATGTCTGCCTTGGGTCACTGTGAGTCTTTAGAGGGCTCTATGGGAACATGGCTGATTGCTGCAATGCTACTTTACTGTGCTCTGTGTCTAAACATGTTAAACATTCACCTTACACACACGGCATGGCAGTTCTTTATGGCGTAACTAAACTACACTATACTTAGCTTTACCTAAGAAAACAGCAATAAATAATTAAGAGTTGGTTAACGTTTATACTTATGCTACTGTTTAAATTGATTAAACACAACATTTTCACTAGTGGTCTCAGACTTAATCAACTTCATCAGAAATCTGGTCTCTCCCTGACTCTCGCAGTACAATGACTAGTTGGTAAATGTGTGATGGTTTAGGGATGGTCAGGAACACCATGATAGATGGACTTGATCTGTGACAATATGCTTGAGTTGAATGCGTGTCTCTTTTGGAAAGTGGTTGTATTCACCAGGCCTTGAACTGAATACTAATGGGGTGAGCCCAGCTGTCATGATGCAGATGCACAAGTCAATTGTTCCACTGATGACCCTTTTGAGTCTCCATGGAAATACATAGATCCTGTCAGAAGGGTTCAAAAACACAGAAGCTACAACCATTTTTCCCAAGGTACCAGGGTATGAAGTCATAAATACACACCAAAAATAATAAAATCAGATAAAATCCAGAAGCATGCAAAATAAACATTAAAATGACTCATAACTGTTTTTCTCGACAAATTAGCCCAGCTGTTGTGTCTATTACAGCTGCAGCCCTTATGGTGTCCTCAGAAGCAAGAAGACATCTGTGGGAATTGCAACACAGTGTTTTTTTAAAAGTTTGTTCAAAATTAAACAATAACAAAGTACTATAAACTCGCACTGTACAATCCTTCCAGATGAAAGAAAAGAAAAGATCACATTCTCTCAAAATTGGTATTAGATTATTCGCCCAAGGCCACGTTCACACTTGAATTAAACAGATGTGTCTTTACTCCAATGTCAGCTAATCTTCCACCGCCACTGACGTGGACCTAAGAAAAACACTGATCTTTTATTCATTGTGTCTTTCATGCCGAAGGGGCGAAACACAATCACTGATAATTGGAATATAATGAGTTGAGCGGTGGAGACTAGCAGAGCGTGGATGAGAGGAGATGGGAATGCTGCCTTTGAGACAACTGGGATTATAGAAGATTAGAGTGTCTACCACACTGCAATTTGTATAATTTCTAATGTTAATAATGTAATTTATATAGATTAATAATTTTACAAAACATTTTATTCCAAACAAATGCTGTTAAATGTTACTTGAGCATATTAGAATGATTTCTGAAGGATGATGTGACACTGAAGATTGAAGTAATGGCTGAACTTTAAGCTTTGCCACCAGGATTATATTAAAAATAGAAAAAAATGGTAATAATATTTACCTATGTTATTGTTTTACTGCATTTCTGATCATATAAATGCAGTCTAGGTGAGCCTAAGAGACATTCAAAAAATCGTACTGACCTCAAACTTTTGAACGGTAGTGTATGTATAAAATGCGCATAAAATATAAATGAGAAAAGTAACCATATTTTATTATATAAATGAAATAATTACTTTTACGTTATACTACTATTAAACAAATCTAAAAGAAGAATTTCTGGAGTTCTACACCAGGAAACCGTGGTTGGGCTGGTTGGTTTGGGAGCTGATGAGGCGAAAATAACTGTAACTATAATATCCCAATGAATCACCCATTAAAAAGAGCTGGAATTATTCTGTGTTTTTACAAAGAAATGGGTGGATGGAGGCAGGGATGGTTCCAGGAGATAAGGCAGATAAGTGGAAAATGCAATTGCAGATTTATCTCATTGAGAATGTGCTTGGATCCCTGTCATGAGCCATTGCACAGGCCTCACACAGCCACATGAGACGTAGGAAAAGGAGGCAGTCCGCGCATGAAAGACAATCTGCTGTCATCATTACACGCCATAGAGTTTCCTGCACATTTTGGATGTGAATCAGGTCTAAAATCCTGTCTAAAACAACATTGCGGCGTCTTTATCATTTCTTTGTCCATATGCATGTCTCTGTCCACTCCTACACAGTTTGATACCATGCAGTTTTTGGAAAATCCCATCAGCAACTGATTATATGGTTGAACTGAATAGTGGGTGAAATAAGAACAATATATTAATATGTTGTCCAGTGCAATGCAGCCAGGGGATATATGTAACCAAGGTTTCCATATGCTGACGTATTCTTCTTGGCCGTCTCCAGCAATTACATAACTGATTCCATATAGTATAACCTTAGACATTTTTATTGGCAGAAACAGTTGACTGCTGGTCATTTTCTAAATCATACTTACTTGAGTATTCTGCCAAAAGATGGCTACAAAGTTTACATTCATTTTCTCTAAATCTATGCATAGCTGAGCCAACACAATCTGTCACAAAACAGATCATAATGTCATTATTATGCTACAAAGGTGGAACAGTATGTACATATGAAGTGGCATATTTCAGTCACATGATTTTTTTCCGCGTCAGCAGGGCAAAGTAATGGATGTGAATTTTTTTTTAAAAAAGAACATTGGATATGATCCATACAAAAACTAAATATTTGTCATGAAAGACAATACAGAAAAACAATTACAAATATAAAATGATCTGTCAATAAAAATGTATATGTATAAAAACATAATTTCCAGTTTTTAGCATATAGGCCTAAAGCATGTTATGTTTTGAGTGTATGCATGTGACTTGGCTAAAATGTTTTTATTCAATAAATCTGGTCACAGCCGGTTCTGCATTGCTTTTCCATGTTGCTAACTCTGTTTTTCTCTCCGCCTTTTGTTCTCCAAAACATGGCTGGACCCACACTGACGGATCCTCTTATGTCACACTGCTATTATCACTGGAGATAACGGCTGCTGTTCCTCTCCCGCACAGACATGCTGAATAAATACCGGATCTGGGCAAGGCAACACTAACGAACACAATTATACATGTGACAAACGGGATGAGACCCAGAAACCAAACCATATTTGGAGAATTGTTAGAGGCTTAAGCTAGAATAAAAAGCAGAATAAACCTTGTCCAGGAGGGCCAATGTCCTGCAGAGTTTAGCTCAAACACAGCTGAGGAAGCTAATTAAGGTCTTCAGGATAGAAAATCACAGGTAGATGAGTTTGATCAGGGTTTGCTGGGCAGCAACCCTTCGGGACCTGATATGAGGAGCCCTGATAGAGTTTCACAAAACTAACACTCAAGGCCATATTACAGAAAAGTAAAAATCATATGCAAATCAAGCAGTATGGGAAAATGTGATCATATAAAATCATTTCCATTTTTTTATGCAAGATGTAAAAATTTCTAATAAAATAAAATATCATTTATCTGATGATAAAAGTAACCAAATTAAAAAACAAACTTCAAAAAATGTGGAAATAAAAGGGTTTATATTATCACATTATCACACTTGCATTGGTGGGCGGGACATTCTCGCTCTAGAGAGCATCTGATTGGACATCTGATCTTTTTAGAGCAGGATGAGTCATCATTATTTTGGTTCATTTTCTTGGAACACAAAGACTGTAAATTTTACGTGTATACATGCTAAAGCTGAACTTTGTCAAAAACATTATTATTAGAGTTTAAGTATGAATATCATAAATCAACACTAAATGACATGCATTCAAAAGCTCAGTGTTTTGAGACTGAACTGGGCCCATTCTGCTCTGGACGTGTGTTGATGATTAATGCAGAGAGGGTGGAGAGGTCAGAGAGGAAAGTGAGTGGGAGAGAAACTGTTGTGCTTCAACTCAAATGTCCTATCTGATCTCTCCATCCCATCTTCCCTTTGAGACTTCAGCTGTGAAACGCAGCTTATGGTCAAATGGCTTACTTTGGAAAGGGGGAATTTTGGAGGACAGCTTTCTGGTTACAGTCAAATGCTTTGGACTCATTCAGTGATGCAACTCACCTGTTGACTTTGCTTTAGCTTGATATCTTTAAATGAATGTTTTTTTTCTTTTCTCTATACGCTTCAGCTCTCCTCCTCTCATTGCTCATCAGCCTCTTCATGCAGCAGGGATGCAGTGACTCCTCTATGAACTCTACGATGTACTTGTGATAAAAGGAGGGTTTGGGGCTGAATTAAGTCAGCAGATCTGCAGTCAGGGGAGGGTTTCTGAGGAAGTCTCTGTTAATGGACTGTATATTTGTTCTCTGGGTGTGACCTGGATGAATCCAGAATGCCCAGTGGATACAATGATTTTAGGCACGTCTTCCTAAAGAGACAATCTGATGCATTTTGATCTACAAAAAAGGGCACAGCGTACTGTATTAATACGAAGGAATTTTCCTTATTTATATTTAACAGGTGTTTTACATGAATTGTGTACTGCATTGTGTTGTGTTAACAGAAATATCTGTGAAATTAATGGATTACATCCTGGCAGAAAATTACCAGTATATTTTCTGTGTTTTTTTAAGAGTACTTTAACCTAATTTGTCTAGAACCTCTACAACACACAAAAACAACATGTTTCTGACACTATAATGGTCAAACACACATGTACATTTTATGTATTTTTAGGTTATGTAATATAACTTTTTAATAAGATTAACAGTATAAGCTTATTTACTATATAATGTAGATCATACAATTAACGGCACAATCCATTTTATTTTTAGTGCAGTTTTTGTGCATGATTTTTTATATAGTAATGTGTGTTTAAAATGGCACAAAAATAAATAACAAATAAAAGGTATCATGTTTTTGTAAGCTATTGTAAGTTGCATAGTAAATTTACCTTGACAAAAATGATCAGATAAATATAAATGTACGAAATAAATGGTTTGTCATTTATCTGATAATAAAATTAACCAAATGAAAAAATGTTATGGGTTTTCTTGTTCAAAATTTACAGTACATTTTCATATTTCTGAGTTACATATTCCTTTTTTTGTTTTATAATTCCCAACAAGGAAGTTTAGCTTAAAAAAAAAAACTAAAGAAAGAGAAAAGAATGTGTATTAGGTGGCCACAGAGAATGATGGGTAACATACTCTAGTAAAACTAGCTAACTACTACAATAAACTACTACAATGTAAACCACATTATTCGCAACTTCTAATTATGATCAAATACCATGTTTCTTTAGTAATTATACTTTTCATTTTGGACACCTCCAATTCAGAAATTCTGGATATAAAGAGTTCCCCACAAGTAATTAAAACTTTATGATGATGGTGGTTGCTTTCATGTGTGCTCAGCTCATAAATACGATCATTCTGACGTGACTTGATCACAGCTTTGAGGGAAAACACAAATATGCTTTAGCATTCATTCAGCAAATGAAGAGTCAATAAAGAAATGCTGTGTTTGGAAGGCCTTAGAAAAGAAAGAAGTTCTTGTTCCCAAGAATGATAGTACTCCTCTTCATGCTGATCATGAGAAAGCATAAAAAGCTGTGTTGTGTTCTCCACAGCACATCTCAAGGGTCAAACACAAACTCACACTCATCCAAAATGCGTGTCAGGCTGGGTGTCTGATTTAATGGGAAAATGATTCACTGTTGCAATAAAACACTTGCTGCTTTTTATTGTGTCAGCAGAGAAAATCCCAAAACAAGACAAAACACTTTGGAATAACGCCATTCATCTGACTAAAGCAGTGGAGCGGAAAGAGTGGAATCTCCAAAAATAACACAATCTCCAATTCAATCAATTATTTTATCACATGTTGTGAATGTCATTGCTAAAACAGCAACTAACGTTCAGTTCGGTTGGTATAGGCCACACATTTTAAGGACAAAACGTATGGCACAAAAAACACCACAAGACCCCCCACAGACCAGATTTAGGGGCCAGCAGGGATCAACGGACTTAACAAAGAGCTTTCATTGCTTTATACCACAACGTTAAGGTGTATTTGCAAACAGCTGTGTGCAATCATTTGTGGCTTTGGAGGCGTGGCTAATGCTTTCTCTGAGGCTGTGCTTTGACTCATTGGCAGCGAGGGCAGATAGTCAGAGCTTAACTCTGTTTGGACGCCCCAGAACAGAATCAAGCTTTTGGATACACACATAAGCATGCGCACAGCACACACACTCCATTCACCCTATTCTGTGTAGCGCTCTCAGCATGCCACCACTTTCACTGTTTAGTATTCACACACCGACCATCAATCACATCAACTGAGCCCCAAAGCGGTTTTATAGAGCTCAAACTGGGACATAGACACACCGGCTAAGTTCTGCATTGTGGCTCCGCTGACAGTAAACTAAAGAGAGGCAGTAGATGACGTCATTGGCGTCTCATTAAATAGATTCTAGGTGGGAACGAAAGAGACTTTTATTCTTGAAAGGTAAATATTGACTGTAGGTTTTTACAGTGCATTACAAACTCATTGACGTCTATGTATATTGTCTCATTTGAATTGGATTTAGGGAGAAATGTCATAGGAGCACCTTTATTTTAAGTTACATAACTAATCCCCCACCTGCTGCGGAAGAGGTTTGAGACAAATTGATCCATGAAGTCAAACGTTCTTCGACCAACTCTAAGGTGGTAATTTTATAGTCAGATTTGTTCCAGAGCTGTTCTAGAGCCAAAGTATTAAAACAGTTTGGAATTGGAGCGCAGTTTAAGTAGTAAAATTTATGTGATGCAAATGCAGTTTCTCTTTCCATCTTTGTTAGAAATCATAATATTTTTACAAGAAAATGTGAACATCACAAGAAGAGCCTTAAAAATTCAAAATGGGATCTTGACGACACTTGTTCAGTATTTAAAATGATTAGTCTATGTTGGTGTCCTAAACACTTTGTAAATGCTTCTGTTAAGAAAAAATTTTTATTATACAAGTTCTATAATATATATTATTTTTAAAATGTACCTATATTTGTTCTGTTTTTACTATATACTGTATTGTGTACGAGTAACAGTACCATCCCTTTTATTTTAACACCTGACTGCAAAGATTCCTTTTAGAATTACAGTATTTTACAGTATCAGTTTTTTTTTGCAAACGGACCACTTAGATTCAAGTATTCCTGTGATATAAATTTTTTATTATTATTATTTTTCCATGAATTTTTATCTTTTGCTTTCTTAATTGCAAGCAGCTCCAGAACTACATCTGAAAGGCCTGGACCCAATTATAGGCTGCATGTGGTGTTTGAAAGAGCTGGCCTATAGCCAGAACTGTTACACATGATGCTAGTCTCTTCTGACCCCTCCTCCCAAACAGTCAAACACACACACAAACACAAGTGCCCCCCGGTTAACAGCCCCGACAAAAGAGCGCTTACATAAGACATGGGATCAGGGTGTATTTCTCTGCTTTACAGTGACATGGCTGGCTTGCAGCTGTCCTCTATACTGTAATCACACTGTTTAGATACAATGCTCCATGGTAACACATGAGTTTTCATTCAGTTAGCACATGTTCTCATAAAGAGGGTCTCTTTTTTTTCTCACTCTCTCTCCCCCTCTCTTTTTCCAGTAACTAAGCACCTTGACTAATTTCTGTGAAAATTTGGGTGACAGTTTGCGGTTATGCAACTTAATAAGTGTAAGGGGATTGTAAGTCTGCCCTGAGCCAGTTTGTTCTGTTGTGCCCTCTTTTCTGCTCTGCCTCCAGTATGTCAAACCGCTAGAGAGAGAGAGAGAAAGAAACTTTTAGGAAAAACCAGGGCTAGTTGGCACATAAGGAAGTTGACACAAAGACTTTAATTTGGAGACAAACTTCCTATTACAAAAATGATTATTGTCTCTAGCAGTGAATCTTAGAATTAGATTATGTAGAATTCTAAAAAAAAAAAAAAAAAAATTTTTTATTGAATCCCAAATAATATAATATAATATAATATAAGAATCATTTTTTGAATTCTTATGAACTAAAATGATAACATTGGATAAACTGGTGAATACAGTGAAACCATTTTGTAATACATATAGTTATATATAAACAGAATAGAATAGAATAGAATACTTTTATTATTTAATTCTTGTGGACTAAAATGGCAACATTAGGCAAATGACAGTAAAACCAATGTAATGCAATTTTATAATACTTTTATTATTTTAATTGATAGAAAATGATCATTTCTGTTGGCTAAAACAAACTCAGTGAATGAACACATTTCAATCATTGTCTACATAAACAATAGATTTAGTTTTATATAACACGGATTGACCAAAATTGTAATTATGTCTCATCGCATTCTTAAAACATCAGCTGATGTGGTAGAATCAAGCTTTTTTTATTGTCTATTGTTTCACAGTTTTTCATTCACGAACAGACAGACTTGCATCCTGCTGTCATTAAATTATGCTTTGCTCACTGCACCCAGTATGATAACCCTCATGAACTGCGATAACCCTCATTTAGTTGTAGTCTTTTTATACTGCTCTGAATTGCTGAGGTAAATCCAGTAACCTCACATTATCCACGGAAGCGAAAGCTATGCGTAGGAGTTCGAAATGACCTGTCAGAGGGCTTTTTCGGTTGTTTTTCTTCTTTTTAAAATGGTGCAAGTAAAAATAGTTTCTCTTGGCTACAAGGGACGTGGCAATGGCTTTCTCAGACACTGTGCTACTCTGGAATTCCTCAGCCTGTCAGCGGCCGTCAAAAGCTCTGCTTTCACAGTGCGATTAGTGCTTTGTGGGAGCCCTAACACACCGGCACACAGCTCCTTCAACCCTGACCCATAATCGCACAAAGCATCAGGCCGAGTGGAATGGCCACAAGACTATGAGATTTTGGGTAGCTGGTAGATTGAATTAACCCTCACCTGCATTGTCAGCAGTCAAGGCACAATATAGGCCAGTGCAGATTTCATTTCATTGTGTTTGGCATGAATGTGTGCACGGACCCTGATAACTAAACAGAGATACTTTGTGAGGTGATGCAACTGAGGGAAGTAACACTGGAATTTTCCCAAGGCCTTGAGCTCACATAACAAGCACAGAAGATTGATTTACTTTACAGAAAGTCCATAGTTCAATTATAACCATAGGCTGAGAGCAATAAATGACAGAGCAGCATTGTGATCGCTGATAAAGATATCTGTGATGACCAGATCAGCTCTTCCTGTCCGTCTTCTTCATTTCCTGTTTGATCAGGAGTCTCTGGGAGGCAAATCCTTCTGCATCTTGTATTCCTGTGTTATAATATTCTAACACACACAAACATACGCAAGACTCTTTATTTATTTTTTATTTTTTTTGGCTTAATGCAGAAATATATGGAGTAAGTTTCAGCCCCAGAGTGAAACATAATAGGTTTTGATAAAAAAAAGAAAAATAAATGAAAACATTTCCTTTTAATTATTGCAAGATTTGCATAAAAACCACACTGGGAGAAAGAAAGTTGACTGATTAATGTTACCTAGTTATTAGTTAATGTTTCTTAATGCATTAAATAACAATAAGCAATGCATTTACAGTTCAGTATTTAACTTAAAAAAAAAAAAAAAAAAAATACAACTTTATTTTTAGTTAATTTTAGCTCAGGGTCATTAAATAATATGGTAACACTATACAATAAGGTGCCATTAGTTAAGTAAGATATTAATAAGATAAGTAAATTCTAGTTCATGTTAACTTATGTGGTTAACAAATGTTAACAAAAGGAACCATATCATTAAGTGTTACTAATAATATTATTACACTGAAAAAACTAACATGTAAAATTTACTTAAT
>SCHK01424396.1:0-15098 GCA_004124795.1 Poropuntius huangchuchieni | reverse complement strand
TCAGAAATCATTCTAATATGCTGATTTGCAGCTTAAGAAACCTTTTTAAATTATCAATAAATATTCAATTATCAGTAAGTTGAATAAAAGCATCCAAAGATCAACATTTATGTGAAATAAAAAGCTATTGTAACATTATACTATACCATTCAAAAGCTTAGTCAGTATAATTTTTTTTTTAAAGAAATTATAGAAATGAATACTTTTATTTAACAAGGATGCTTTAAATTGATCAAAAGTGATGATGAAGACATTTATTATGTTACAAAAGATTTCTATTTCAGATAAATGCGGTTCTTCTGAACTTTCCATTCATCAAGGAAACCAGAAAAAAAACCCTACTCATCTGTTTTCAGCATCATCATCATAAATGTTTTTTGAGCAGCAAATCAGACAGTTTTAAAACCGTTATTTTAAATAGCCTAGTAAAAATATTTCAATATAATTTTTACTGTTTATTTTTACTGTTTTGACATACTTTGGATCAAATAAATGCAGGCTTGGAGAACAGAAGAGATTAATTTAAAAAACATTAACTATCTTACTGTTAAAAAGCTTTTGACTGGTAGTGTATGGGCAACTTTAATTTTTCTCTAATTTCTAGCTTTAATTGGCTTAGAAACTCAGCTGTTTTCAACATAATGTTTTTTGAGCAGCAAATCAGAATATTAGAATGATTTCTGAAGGATCTTGTGACTGGAGTAATGATGCTAAAAATTTAGCTTTGAAATTATAATAACATTTTTAAATATATTAAAATAGAAAAGTTATTTTAAATAGCCTAGTAAAAATATTTCAATATATTTTTTACTCTCTTGCTGTACTTTGGATCAAATAAATCCAGGCTTGGTGAACAGAAGAGACTTCTTTAAAAAAAAAAAAACATTAAGAATCTTACTGTTAAAAAGCTTGACTGGTATAGACACCTTTCGTTTTTCTCTCATTTCTAGCTTTAATTGGCTTAGAAATCAGATAACTGCTTGACAATAACCGATAATAATGATTTGTTTATATACTACAAACACAATTTTTATCACATAATAAGGCAGAATAGTTTCTGTACGGTAATAAATTCTATGTCAGGTAGCACTGCATTGTTCATATACTTTATTACCTAAAGATGATTTGAAAAACACAAACCATATATTGTCGCAATCGTATGTCTAATGTCTTCATGTTTCCAATCGTTTCTGTTTTACAGTGAAAAGACTGTTATCATACACCAATAGCAAGAGAGCTTTTGTACAGATTAGGAATTTCCTGGTATGACTTTCTGCGCGAGAGCGCCCTCCTGCTTTGAGTATGAATAAAACATACACTGCATGGAGTGTTTAGCGCTCCGTGATGTTCATCTCGATATTAAAATTCCCCCGCGTAATCTACAGCCCCTGGGGTGAACCATTTGACGCGTTGAACCATTGGCCATAGGTGCGTTGGNNNTTAAAATTCCCCCGCGTAATCTACAGCCCCTGGGGTGAACCGTTTGATGCGTTGAACCATTGGCCATAGGTGCGTTGTATTTGAAGTGGCACAGGCCGATGACATCAAAATACAGCGAGAGCGATTCAAAAGCATAAGGAGCCATCTGCTCTCTAATCGCTCTCGGTCCAAAAGAGTGTATGTAATAAATTTTATCAAACAAAATATTTTTTGCTGAAGCTACTTTTTGTAATGCCTGTTTGATGCTTTACACAACAATGACTATAAATGATCTTTTGAGAGTAATATCTCAGCCAAATTTGATGTGCGATTAACTTGCGATAAATTAGGTGAATTAATTGCCACATTATGTAGGCTAATTAATTAGATTACAAAATGTAATCACTTACCAGCCTTAATATCTATATATCAGGGGTGTTTTTTCAAAATACTGGATGAGAGGGGAAAAATAAATAAAACCATGCCAATATTACAAAATCCACATCTCTCTCGCCTTCCCTGCTCCTATTGACTTTTAACAAACCCCCCCTAAGCATGCGGGTATACATCAGTAATAAAACATAAAGAAGCTTTTATACACAAACACACATAAAACCTGTAAAAGCCCTTCTTTATGTATATGTTTTTATTTCATGTGTGTGCATGTATGTGTGTTTTCATTCATTGTCACTGTTTATTTGATATTTGAATATATATTGGTTTATTTTTATAGGATATTTCTCTGCCTTTTTTACGTCACAGCTCAGCTGCCATTGCGATGAATGGGAATGCTATCGGAAATGTTTCTTCACATATTACAGACCTCCTGTTATAAGCCATCATACTCTCTTATTTGTCCTTGAAATATGACGCCATATCCGAGAATTATGAGCAATATAATTGTTTGGTCTGGGTGACTCATGAGGAGGTATCCCATACACTCAGTGTCGCACAATGCATGGAGCGACTCCACCGCTCTGCCCTTTTAATAATGTCACGACGACCTTCAAAACGCCTCACTGAAGATAACTCAACTTCCTAATTGGTTTGGGAGTATAGAGTGATTATCTCTGTTGGAATCTGTGCAATCATTTGTAGTTTAGTCTGCTGGATTACTGGGATCTACCAGAAGGAAGCACATCAGTGTTTTTTCTTTCTTCTACAATGCTTGTATTACAAACTAACTTTTTTTCCCACAAAGCACAAGTTCCTAAGTGATGCAAGAGCCTGTGGCCACTGCATAATTACCACATATCTTTGTTTAGACATCTATACATCCTCTAGTTTTAGAAATTGGTCAACTGCAGACTAAATCAGTCCAGTGCTAAAATGCTTCCCTTTATACAAAATATAGCAGTATATAGATGATACTTAAATAACACCTGTTGACTGTAATGTTATGTATTTATCAATATTTTGAATTAGCTTTTAATTTTATATTTTTAGTTTAAGTACTTTTATTTAATTTAGTTGCTTGCCAAGGCAACACTTCTCATTTTCATTCAAGTTTTTAATTGTTTTAATGTTTGTCTTAACAAAAACAGTCAACATGAAATCAAAATTTATCAAAAATGATACATAATACACAGTCCTCCTTTCAAGAAGGTGCGTGATATTTCAAAATACATTTAAAAATTTATTTGAATTTTCAGCAGCCATTATTTCAGTCTATATTGTCACATGATCCTTCAGAAATCATTCTCATACACTGAATTGGTGCTCAAAAAACGAAAAAATTATGAATATAGTTGTCCTGCTTATTTTTTGTGAGAACTGTGAAAAATGTAGGATCACTTTTTTTAGTATTTGATGAATAGAAACAAAAGAAAATAATTTAAAATATAAATGTTTTGTTATATTATAAATGTCTTTGCTGTCACTTCTGATTAAATTAATGCATCTGTGCTGAATAAAATGAGTAATTAGTGTATGTTGCGTATATCTCATTACAAAAGTAAAAAGGTTTTGTATTAACTTCATGTTAAGTTAATACAAAAAATATACAATCAGACTCTACCTTTCTGTATAAACAACAGTCTAACACTTTTACTACAGATCTCACCCGCTGGTACAATGACTCTCTTCTCCTCTGTGGTGCTGCTGGGTGGGGTGGCAGTCTGCGGGCTGCTCCGTGGCTCTGGATAAGAGGCCTGGTAGGCCAACGGTCCCCCATCACTGTTACTCATGTGTCGGGTTCTTTTAGTCACACTGCAGTCCACTGGGGACTCACGGCTGTGGCATGCATGAGAGAAAATAATAAATGGAGAGCTCAAATGTTTTGGTTCTAAATGTTCACAGTTATTATATTGAAGGTATTTGTTTAACTCAAAATTCAGATGTCCCCTAGAAATGCATATCAACAGGTTTGATCAGTGATACTGAATGGCACTGGTTTCTTACGTGTAATGCAACATGGTGAGTTGTGAATGAGATGTCATATTTCACAATGCTTGTCACGTATAGGACTAATACTGTGCTTTTCTTGGTGCTTAACAGCATGTGCTCACTGCTATCATTGTGTGGAAAAGAGCAGCTTGGACATTCTGTGAAACTTCTCCGTTCCACAGAAGAAAGCCATATGGCTTTGGAATGACATGAAGGTAAGTAAATGGACAATTAATTTTTTTCTTTTGAGAGAAAGGGTCCTACACTTTTACAAATAAAGGTTACAAAAAAGGTTTTTTCACAGTGAACCATTTCTGGATCGTCAAAGAACCTTCAACTGATCAATTGTGTCTCAAAAGAACCATTTTTTCTTAATGTGAAGAACATTGTAGAACATTTTTACAGTATAAAGAACCTTTTGTGCATTGAAACGTTTCTTCAATGAACCATAAATACCAGTAAAGAACCTTTATTTTTAATACATTTTTTAGTGTATAAATGGAGACTTGGATCTTCTGGCATCAAGGTTTGTTGTCCCACCTGGTTCCGTTGATGTGTTCTGCTCTCTTTGCAGGGTTCTGTGTGGCCGATCCAGTCCAGTCTGGCTCCGTGGGTTCTACGCTCTCTTCAGAACCCTGTCTGAACACTGCAGGCGAGGTGATCTCTCCCTTCATGTGCATGGCCTGGGGACCACTGAAGGGCGACTCGAATATGGACTGGTTTTCACTCACCACCGATAGAGCTTCCTGTGAAGTATACAACACACACTGGTTATGTAAACAAAACACTTAAAGTCCTTGATTTAGATGAACAATAAATCATAGCGTAAGAATAGAAATAACACTTAATCATTTAGTCAGTAATTTCAGAACAGGGATGTTACGGGTTTCCGCTACTATCGCTATGCCATGACTTTTTAATCGGCAACTGATGTCAAAAGAATTGATTTGGGGCATGAACTTAAGGTAAAAAAAAACTCTAGGGAGGGAATACATTCTAAAAAATAAAAGTTCTTTATTGGTTGTTCCATAAAGAGCCTTTAACACCATGGAACCTCTGCATTTTACAAAAGTTCTTGATGGTGGAAAAGGCTCTTTAAAATGTTCTTCACAATAAGAAAATTGGGTTCTTTTTAGAACAGTTCAGTACAAAAATGGTTATTCTATGGCATCCCTGTGAAAAGCCCATTTTGAAACTTTAATTTCTATTAACTGTACACTCCTAAAAATAATCTTTAATTCAGTCTTTTGACCCTTTAAAACCTTTTCAAAACGATCAAATCGGCACTAAAATTACTTATGATCTCTTATTGTTCAGCTACAAGGGCTTATTAATTTTGAAACTGAAAAATAACAGTTTATCGGAATAGTTTAGGGCGTTTTTTTTTTTTCTTTTCAACTTCCAGGTAGATATGACTTGGCACAAGAGTCAGATTAGAATTTGAGACATCATCTTTGCATTTTCTTCCTGTGTTTAATGTTGGTAGTCTGCTCTCGAGCACGCTGGTCTAGGTGTGTCCGTTTGAAACTTCAAAAAGACGTTTTAAACATTCAAATGTATGTAAGTGTTTGTGCATGAATAAATGTTTGTGTTATAACTGAATTCAGGGAGCTTGTTTAGAGGGCTTTAGTATTGTCTTTAGAGCTGAAATACGTCAGCACTGAGCTTTTTCGGTGGCTCACAGGAAATCTGGCCCCCATGTGCAGTGAAACCTTTTGGCATGGGGCATGAGATAGGAAACAGAGGAGTGGTAGAAATGTGGGTCATTTAAAGCTGAAAAACAAATTTGTTCTGAATACTGTTGAGGGTCACCAAACAGGGAGGAGGCAGCATTGTAGGGTGCATTCACCTGACCTGAAGTCTTGCGAATTTGTTACAAGAATCTGTGTTTAGTTTGAGTGACTGGCATTTACCGGTAAAATTGCGTTTTGATGAGATAAAGTTCAAAGGATTTTATATCATGCATATATAAGATCAAGACTACCAGGAAAGAATGTTCTTCTTTCGGGTTTTGTTGTCAATTCAGAATTAAGAAAGCCTGAATTTGAGTTGAACTAACAGAATAAGAATTTGAACGTAAGGAAGTAGAATTACAGTGACATGAAATTTAAAGAAATTCATGTGACTCATTTTTAACTGGAAAAGCTAACTCAAGACAAACTTGCTTGTGAATTTTGGCCTCACTCTGCTTTGTTTGTTTGCAGTTTTATGTAGGGCAATATTACTGGTTTCTCTTAAAATACCTTACTTTTTTGCTAGTAATAATTCACTATAAATATACTGCCACAAATCTTAATCATTTGTAGTTCTTCTATTGAACTAGTTGCGAATAGCACTAGATATCTCACACACTATAATAAAGGCCATGCAAAATCCTGCTCTAGTAGAGAAGTGAAAGCGAGCTCAAAACAAGGCCAAGTTTTCACCGCCTAGTCTGTGTGCATTTGCAAGCGTCAGTCTTGTGTATACACACACAACAATAAAGTGCAATCCACAGCATTAACTTATGGCACAGATGAGGCTGAACATGATGCCGTTCTGTGTAGGAGAGATGACATGCAATAAGATTGCATTGCATTGTCCAACACCATTTATTTAAAACAATTCATGTGGAGCAGTATACAAAAAGCAAATGTGCTTTAGTTGGATAAATGATGTATGTATCTCTTTTACAGGTAGCTAAACTGCAGCTAGTGACACAGTCGGTATTTCATTCTGCAGTTAAAATTATTCTGCACCTATGCACCTTTTAAACCACAACCCCACACACATAGTACTGCTCTCTCTCCTCCAAAGTGATGAACATAAACATACTCTACCCTGGCCACCAATGCCACAACTGACTTCCTGTTCGATGAGTTTCATATCAGTCTCTGTTGCTGAGAAACCAAATGCAATATTTTAGCAAGCATAAACTGCACGCTGTGTGCAAAATGTCAGAGTCGAGGTCAGTGAGATTAATGTGCATCTCACATCAAAAACAACACGCAGAGATGCACATAAACACAGTCATGCTATTGTTGTGCTGTCCTTGGCACCGCTGGGTGCCTGTGACATGCGTGCAGTGTTTTCAAGTCAGTTGCAACAGACCTCCATTTGGTCTTGTGAAAGAAATTCTCATTTTGTCACAACAGAGCTTGTGGTAGAGAAACACAGAAAAAAAGCTTGGTGCTTTTAGGTTTCAGAGGTTTTGCACAAAAACTAATCACACAGTATATCACCCTCAAAGGGCGGAGCTCACTGCAAACTGATTCTGTGATAATCCAACAGATTTACTGGATTACAACTAGTAAATCTAGAAATTAGATTCAAATTTTTAAAGGTGTACAGGTTTGAACCTGATGCATGCTAGTAAAGGAAGCACTGAAGAGCAATGTGGTCAATCTTTGGTAATGAAATCAGATTATGAAATGTCCCTTTGCTTATAATGCTCATAATGGGATATTGGGTAATATGGGACACATAGTCTGATCTGTATATTTCTTTCACTATCACAGTTGGGCTTATCATATTCTAGTTAGTTTGCTGCTGTGAATTCTAATTTGTTGGTCTGAAGTTCACAGTAAAATGCAGAATTCAGACATGCAAAAAATACTGTTACTGCACATATGTGTGTACTGTGCACTGTATACCGTGTAGCCATGCTTGACAATTTCATTTATGGTGATTTATTTTCATGATTTTAAATATAATGAATAGGGCCTAATTGTGCAATTCCTTAACTACATGTATTAACTCAGTGTTATTATGCATAAATGTATTTGATAAAATTTTAATTTGGCCTATATTTTTTTTCACTTTATTATTTATTTATTTTTTTGAGGCTATATTTGCCATGTAAACCCATTAAATAACTATATAAAAATAACTGTCATTAAGGCACATTATTAGGGAAGACATGGTTATTATAATTTTACATTTAGCACTAAATTATTATTAAATAAACTTTGAAATACATTTCAAATATTACTAAAATATTAATAGATGTGGAAACTATTTATATTTTTATTATTTTAAAGACTAATAAATGATGCCTCCTCTGACAATTTATGAAAAGAGTGTTAATGTAAAATAAGAACAATAAATAATTCATAAAGGTGGACACGCCTAGTAGCCTACTCCTATTATATGATCGAAATGGCAACTATTCTGCAAAATAGTGTTAGTTTGGTTTTAAAACCACCATTTTTATACTTTGTTTGTTTCTTTTTCTAATCTTTCTAATCTAATTCTTGTTCTCATTTAACAGTATGCACCACAACCTGGGGATGGTGAAGACAACTTCAGTCATAAACGAAAGTTAGAAAATATTTTTACATTTGTTTTGTAGTGTCTGTTTTTAACCCAACAGTTTTTCCTCTCCACACGGTTGAGTGATTCTACTGTTTATTTCGTCAGAGATAATCAAGAAAGAATGAAAAATGTGCCAACCAACCCCGGTCTCACCGATTACTGAGAGATAATGTGCAATTTTTCGTATTGTTTGCAGCTTATTGACTCTAATAAAACTGCAGTCACTGCATTCTAAGAAACAAAATACAACTTTGATACTTAACCGCAGGAACTAACGACTGAGGGAATAAATCGTTTATTTTTTCGTTTGTTCGTTTAATTACTCATATATTGCTAAATTATTCGTTAGGCTACTACCCGAATTTGTCAATATAATCAAAATAAATGATAAAAATCTACCATAATTGAATCAATATTTTCATGTTAATATAAAGAGTACTAACACCAGTAATAGTAATGCCAATTACTACATTTTTATGTTTATAATCAGGCTATAATTTCTAATGCCATATAATGTTAATTTAGTTAAAGATGTATTAAAAGCTTTAGCGCACGAGAATTCGCTAATGAATCATATTCGAGCTAACTTTCACAGTTGTGATGTTAGTCATGTTCAGTTTGCGAGAGTGAAGGAAAGCAGAAGTTGACGTTAAGGCATGCTGATTTTGCAAAGAGACACGCAGCTGCGCTCTGAGCTGCAAAAACACTTTGTGGTTTTCACAAGTTTTAATCAGCAACATCTTGCAAGTGATGGGGGCGCTTCTCTGAGGAGAACCTGCATTAATCGGACGCTGCAGCGCATGGAGACGCAGCACGTTCGAATTGGCTTCAGTTTATTGTCCGACTAATTTAATTGAAATGTAGAACAATGCATTGGCATCGCACATCTATCGAATCAATTTTGTTTTGTCAGTCTTTGTTGCCTTTTTTTCGAGGAGGGACTGCGGAAGTGTGTGCGGAAAGTCTGAGGTTTGAGACAGGAAGCCTGCTCAGCTCTGATAACGACACCTGACAAGCGCCCAGCACTTTGCTATAAATTATTCCTTAAAGAACTAAATCAGGCATGGAATAACTACAAACACGAAACACAGGAATGCAACTGGCTACATCTGCTTTACAGAGGGGATGTATAGTGATCATTCCGTAAAAGAACAAGATGAAGCAACACAGTTTTTGCAGAATTAACAATAAAATCACCCATGCAATGCGTCACATTCAAAGTTGTTCGCCAACAAAAAAAAATGAACGCAGTGAGAAATTAAAATAGGCCTATATTTGAAAAATATTATTTTACACGTTAAAGAGCCCGTGTGAATGCCTTGTTTGAAGACCGTGTCTGTTTAAAACAAAATATAGTGTTATTTGGATACAGAAGAAAATATGGATACACTTTATTTTAAGGTGTCCTTGTTACAGTGTAATTACACATTACCTTAGTATATGGTTAGGTGTTGGCTTAGGGTTACTTGCATGTAATTATGCATAGCCTAATTTATTGTTATAGCTAATAGTAGGCCAAGTACATGTAACATGCAACAAGAACACCATAAAATGTGTAAAAATATTTTTATATAAATAATACACACATAAGACAACAACTAGCAAACAGTAAACAGTTGACAACAGTAACATATTTAAATATCAACGAAATGAATTTCACTACGCAGATAATGACTGGGATTTCAGCGATGTTATCATTTTATTATTAGCCCCTGTGTGTTTGGATCGTTTCGTTTTTTTTTGATTGAATGTAGCTACAGTTTAAGCTTCCTAAATTAATCGAGGTTCTAGAATAACTAATGAACCTACGACTCGCTTAGCTAATCTTTAACATAATCAACATTATGTAGCTTTACTGGAATTTTTTCAGCACGAATAAAACACTTACACGTAATGTATTAATAATAATATTAACTGTTACTTGCCACCATTTTCTGCCATGACATGTTAACATCCAAATAAAACTAAAGAAATTCAGCATATGCCGTTTATCACAGTTGATATGCATTAATATAGCCTATTAGTTCTTGCAAAGTGTCATGTCAGAAATTATACAAAATAAAAAAAATACTAGACGTTTTCGTTTTGTGACTTTTAAAGTCTCCACAGTATACCTTGTTGTTGGCGCCATAAAGCCACCTGCCTCGAGAGCGCCCCGCCATAATTGTGCCATATGTGAAATTCGGTACATTGTTTTCCAGTTTGCATTTGCGTGAGTTTTCGTCGTTCTTAAGATGGTAAGTAGAAAGTAAGTTAGCTACATGTACTTTGCTAACTTGGCTATATCATTAAATATGCCATTCTGCATTCTAGAACGTAACTGTTAAAAAAATTAAAAGAAATGGAATAACAAATTTGTGCATACCCTCTCTCGCGCGCTGTGGACACCATTTCGTTTTTTATCTGAGTCTAAATGTTGTAGCGGTTTCTTGTGTTATTAAAGAGCCGACATTCAACCACGAACGGGAAGGAAGAGGAAATTTTGTACAAGAAGGAAAGAGTGGGGACCTGCATCACCGCCTTGCCTCTCTCACCAGTAGTCGCGCTAACCGTGTGGGTGGTTGCGCACTCGCTACTCATTTTCAGAACAGACAATAAACCAGATCAAACGCCTACCTTAATAGTACAGTCCATTGCAGATTTCTGTGGAGTTCATGAAGAAAATACTTTGGTAAACTTAAGCTATGTAAACCTAGGTACTTTGATAACCCAGCTGAAACGCATCGACTTGTGTGCACAGGCGCATTTGTCATCGGCGCAAACCATACTATTTTCGCTTAGACCATAACCGGATGGCAACGGTTTTTTTTCTTTTGAGCTCTCCTTTCTAAAATTGGGAAGTGAAGTCACACAAGCATCTAGCTCTGTTCCTTATTGGTGAACTCTTATTGCACTAACTCCTCGGAATATTTAAGACAAAACCTCCTGTTTAAAATTCACTGATTATAATAATGAGGTTTGCAATCAGTTATAGCCTATAATTTATTCAAATTTTCATTTAAGAACAATATAAAACAATTTTACATTTTCTTTATTTGCTGTGAATATCTATTAAAAGAAGATCTGCAACCTTGATTTGTAGGCTACGTGTGAACATTTTACCTAAATATATATATATTTTTAAATACTTATGGTATTTAACTTTTATGGTGGTCCTATTTTCTTCAACCTTTTCATTGCTTTTTGATTAGCATTTAAGTCCAAGAACATAACAGGCATTAATACATACGTTTTATGTTATTTACCTTGATTATAGATAGCTTATTTACCTTATCTTCAAACATAGCTACAACATTTAAAAATAATAATAATATTATGCAGGAAGTCGCACCTTAGAATTTTCAAACCACAAGCTAGAAACAGTATCAGTAGCCTATCCTAAATCAACAGCTGCATAAAAGCACTTCAAAACTCTCAGAACTGAAGAGAATCCGTTGCGTTATATGCACATAGTTTGTGTACCATTGTCCTTAATTAAGAATAAAAGCAGATGATATATAGATTGTCCAGTCCGTAAACATTACTTAATAGTTTAATCATTGAACTTAATTATTCTGAAAAAGTATTCTAGTGACACGAAGAGATGTTAATGTTTAAATGTTTTTATACCTACTACAAAAATATAAGTATTTTTTTTGTGTGTTAAATTTCGAGACAGGGCGTGCGCATGTGGAGGTGCCATGGGAATTTGACACTGATTGTATCCTCTTCAGTAAGGGCTCCTTCAATCACGACTCAAGCCTTGCACGATTTGGCAACTTACTTTTCCAGATGTATTTTTTCTGCGCGCCGGAGGAAAATGGCCTGAGGTGTTTGTTTATACAAGACCCTTGGGTTGGTCTTATCTGTCCAAAGCACTCACGCCGTGATTTCAGGCCTCCTCGACTCGGAATTTTACAGGCCATTGTTCTCTTGAATGGCTTTTAAAGATACGAACTCCTCATTACAGTCAAAGTTGCTGGTTCTGATTGATCTTATTTCTAACTTCCAGTTAGAACATTTCTCCTCTCGTCACTTCATAAGAATGTATGTAGATCGGTAAGTAGCAAATATAGACCCCAACAAATTAGCAATAACTGTTCTAGGTGTAGACATTTATTAATCTAATTTAGGCTATTTGTAATATGTTTCAGACAAATACGGACTTAAGATGTATAATTTATGTAGGCTAGGCTATAGTACGTATTTCGTTTCCTAAGATCTAAAAAAACAAGTTAGACGCATAACAAAGCAAAAAACGTTGTTGTTGTAAGCTATTATACTTTCTTATTTTATAAGTTAACAAAAATGATCTGTCAAATTATCATTAGGCTATAATAATGTTAGTAGCCTAATTGTTTTACTTTGTATTATTAGGACTAGCCATAGACCAGCTAGTAAAAAACAGGGCATTGGTTTTAAAAATTTATTAGGAGTTTGAAACACTTTAGCAATTTTTAGGGATAGACCTCAATCAGGGTAGGCTAGATCCCATTTTTAATTTATGAATGAAAACGAGGCTGTGAGGGACAGACATCCGTTTTGTCAAATGTTACATTTTGACCACTTTCGCAGAGTTCCTTGTCACCAAATGATGCTTCTTCGTTATATGTTTTAATGTTATTTCCAGAGTTTCTTGTCACCAAGAAGCTGAATGATCAACACATAGCCTATACAGAGCACCAAAAGTAAAGGTTCCAAATGGGAGTTTTCACAGTAATGCCATAGAAGAACCACTTGGGTTCCCCAAAAATCGTTCAGTCAACTGCTATAAAAAAAACCCCATTTTTAGTGTGAAGAACATTTGAATATTCTAAAGAACCGTTTTCCGTTATAAATATGCTTTCGCGCAATAGAAACGTTCCATTGATATTAAAGGTTCTTCATGGAACAAAGATTCGAATAACATTTATTTTTGAAAGTAAACAGTAGGCCCAATTGAACGGACTGTGGCCTCATTTAATTTACGAAAACTCAAAAGATTAATTGTTTAAGCCTTTTAATCTTACATCGAATCAAAACATTTAGGTCAAACGGTTTCGTGTTCGAGAAAAAAAAAATCTGAAGGGACATGTCTGTCAAATCTGTCTAGTGATGTTTTTTCTACTCCCCATGGACACCTTTTCTGTGAATGGAAGGGTAACAAATCTGTGGTCGTGACTCCTGTCTGACGTCACGAGGAGTAAAAGGAGGGAAGCTCAGTCACGACGCATTCCTTCACGAGACGCGCTGACACGCCCCATCGCGCACGGCCTCTTTATAACGGTCCTGAGTCAAGCACAAACAGTCAACAGAGCTGCAAGGCAGAGATTGAAGCTGTAGCAAATCCTTGATATCTGGAATAAGGACTCTGTGAGAACTTTAAGGTAAGATTTTCTATTCAATAAGATTTGAATCTGTCATTTGTGATTTTTTCGTCAGTGTTAAATCACTGGCTGCCGTTGAGAATAATGGACTGTTTTACACACTCATATATGTTTAATAAATTATACTGTTTTTAATGACAAAAAACTAACCCAATGAAAATAATATTTTATATTAGGGTCATTATCTAAATTATGCTGTTTTTTCTTCAGATATGGAAATGTATCAAGCTGGATTTTACACAGAAGACTTCAGAACTCAGGAGGTTCCTGGTGGATTTGACTTCAGCTCATATGGTAATATCTTATTTCGACACGTTTTTCTCCACACAGCGTTTAAAAATTAAAATCTTCAGTTATCTCTCTCAGTTTATAAATGATGGCATCAAGGTCCATATTTGCAATTATCACAGTCAGTTTGCCCTCAAGGGAAAAATCTGTCACATTTTGTGGGATTTAGTATTTCTCCAGCTTTGTTTCCTGAATGTCCGTGCAAAACATTTCCGTTGTCCTTGAGCTGCAAAGCCAGCATTGCAACACCCCTGTCAAAACCCGAAAAATCAGACCTTGACATCTTGTTTGTGTCCACTTAATTCAAAGCTCATCAGGAAAAGGGGATGTCAGGCTATGCATGCACTGAGATTTAGGAATGTCCAAACCAGGGATGTTGAAAAAAAGGGGTGGTCGGGTTAAAGATACACCCGTTTTTTTTTTTTTTCTGCTCCCTCCCTCTCTTCCTAATCCTTTCCTCCAGACTTCCTCCTCAAACAGATTTAGCACCCCCTCTCCTACACCCTTCTTCATCACTCTGTCACGGCCCCTTTACTAGTGTTTCCTTTTATTTCTAGCACAGTTCAGACTAGGTGTAGAAAACTTTATGGGAGGTCACATCCATCGATCCATTGTTCATTCTAGAATACACCGTTTCTCCTGGCTCTCATTCATTTTACATCTTTAATAATGTACCTCCAGACTGCAGTGGTGAAGACCTGTCCTTTTTATTAGACAGCAAAGGACCTGCCCAACAGCAGTATCCAGAAACATATTCAGAGCCCCAGAAGGAGCATTTGCACAGTTCTAAAGGTAACCATCTCATGATGTACATATTCCTATCCATTATATTAAATCACAATGCAGACAAGTACTTTAATAAACCCAAACATTTATTTGTGTGTGTTTTTTTTTTTTAATTAATAGGTCATACTCTTGCAGTCAACTCCATTGATTCTGGACTCTTTAATCTGGACTCCTTTCCTGAGTTCAGCTGTTGGGCATCCTATACTAATAGTAAGTATCAAATGACACCACTCAATTTTTTTCCCTTCTTAAAATGATAGAAATCCTTTTTCTGGTAACATGTGACATGGCCTCATACGATGTAATTTCTCCAAAGTTCCAGAAGGAATGGTAGCAGACAGGCAGCAGGTTGCCTTTCAGGAAACAAATCAAACCTACCAGAACCTTGTCCCTCTATGCACTCCAGCACAAAGTAGTCCATTCAGCCCAGGGATGGACACCAGCAGCCATTACCAACCTGGAAAAGGTCCAAATCACAGAGGAGCATCCGGTACCGTCAATCTGGACCATCTGAGTAAGCTTTTGTGAATGAATAATATGCATATATATATATATATATATAATTTTTAAAGGACATTCTTT
>SCHK01424286.1:0-15560 GCA_004124795.1 Poropuntius huangchuchieni | reverse complement strand
AAAAAAAAAAATTAAAATTGGTCCATACAACTTGTGTACTACTTAATTTACGAATCAGATTGATTTGGTTTTTCCATCCAGAAATGAAAATTGATATTTTACTTCAGAAGACATTGATTCATCAACTGGGATCGTATGGAGTACCTTCGGGTTATTTATTTTTTATTTTTTTGCATGGTTTCTGAAGAGTCAACTTTAAGGTACCTATCCACTTGCATGGACTTATGGATTCTATGGAGATGAGTTCTTTTTAATAAAAAAATAAAACTAATTCTCTGTTTGTGTTCCACAGAAGAAAGATAGTATGAGGGTAATTAAATGAGGAGGAAAAAATTGTTTTTGTTTGGTAAATTTTGGTCTGTGTCTTACAAAATGCTATCACATGGCTTCAGAAGACTTGGAATATTTGAATGATACTTGTATGGTGCTTTTGCATTTATTTGGAAATGCATAAAGGTTAGTAAATATCATCAGAATTTTCATTTTTGGGCAAACTCCTTTAATGGTTAGTACTGTTGATGCTGCACCACGATATAAACACCACTCACCAAATTCTTTATGTCAAAAAAGAAGGGGCTTCAAAGTGCTTAAAACGGGTACAGGTGTCTTAAACAAACAATGGTCTCTTTGAAAGTACTCAAAACAACTGTGATCCTGTGGGGCGCTGATGTCCTAAATTGCAGCAGAAGAATGGAGCTTTCTATCCGTGCTCGGGTACCTATGATACCGTTCTCGGCACACAGTCATTGCTGCCCTTTTCATCTTCTTGCCTTCAGAGAATTCCTCTAGAAAATGTTGCCTCCTTTCTTCTGCTGAAAATTTCAGTTCATCAAAAGAGAGGTGAATCTAAGTCCTTACATTGTGGCCATGGCCATGTACAGTATCATTAAAGGGTAAAATGCGGAGGGCCTACAGATAGGGCATGTCCAAGGACATGCACAAACACACTCAAATACACACTCACACATACACAGAGGGGCATTTGATGTTATCCTTTGTCAATGTTTGAAGCCAGATCCTTGTTATCAGAGTGCTGTTCTGGGCTCCATTTCTTGGCTTTTTGAGAGCAGGTCAGGGGCTTTCATGTGAGAGGCACACTTACAGCATCTCTGCAGACGCCAGCCGACAAGGACCACAGTTTCAGTGCTGCTTATCTTCCCCAAACGCCCATGTTCACAGATAATATAAATATATATAACCACGTGGCGACCATAGCGAGTGCACAAGAACAACACTGTATTTGTACTTGACAAGACGTTTTGACACATTCTGAAGATTAAAATTGGAAGATTAAATGTGTCAGTTTAATAAAATAGATTGAACTATGCAGGCTGCTATATAAATATCTTTCTATTGAATAAAAATATGTCAGATAGTATCATATTCTTCACATTATATGTGCCACACTGCATTTACTTGACCAAAAATAGCAAGATTGTGAAATATCAAAATTTGCAATTACAAGACAAATTAAGTTTTCCCTTTCAACATGTATTTTTTTCTGTAATGGTAAAGCTTAATTTTCATTTCTTATATGCTGATTAGATTTCTTACTATTATCAATGTTGAAAACATTGTCATTCCACTTAATATTTCTCTTGATATCTTGTGGAAACAAGAAATTATTCAACTGAAAAAATGCATTTCAAGCTTTTTTTTCCCGCCTTTAATACTTTTCCTTAATGTTTGCTTAATACTGAATTATTTAATACTAAACTTTTTATGCTTTAGAAGACTTGGAATATAGTGTATACATTTTCGCATTTATATTTATAATATATCCTTTTGTGGTCTACAAAAGAAAGTGAGTCATCTCGGTTCGGTGAGTAAATCTTGACAGAATTTTCATTTTGGGAACTATACCCTTAATCTAACATTTCAAATCTAACAAAACTTCATCCAAACAGAACGTGAACTGTGATACTGGGGTAAAAGTTATCGAAAAGCATAAAAGATCAGTGCATGACCAGAATGAGCTCATACATGTTTAGTCAGTCATTTTTGGGTGTTATGCTCTTATTTTAAACCTCCCTGCTCAACTTCCCATTTCACAGGCTTTAGAAATCAACCAATTACTGGCTATGTAAGCAGTCATGTTACCCCCCTCCGTTCTGATACGGCTATTTCCTGTTTCAGATTAGCCTTGCAAAGCTAGAAGAGCCATGGCTGGGGAGGGCCTGCAGTGACACAGCACTATAAAAGCAGAGGGCTGGAATAAAGGGGAACTGAAATAACTCAGACATAAAAGTCTGCAATAAAATATCTTTTTTATTTCCCTTTTTACGCACAAGAAAACTTAAGCAAGGCTAATCTACGGTAAGAAGTTACAAGCCTGAAAATCTTTCCCCTGTGTTTGTACCATAAAATAATTGGTGTTTAGGCCTATTTCACACTAGGAATTTGAACCATATGTGCCTTCAACGAGTCCCCCGAGAAAGGCAGAGAGGGAGAAAAGGGGGAGGAAGAGAAAGAGAGGGAGGAAGGAAGAAAAAAAGAGAAAGTTTATGGGTTGGATTTTCTATTTGACTGTAATCACTTCTCTGGAGGCCCATTGGAGTCCCCAGGCCAAAGAAAACAGTTATGATTGGAAAGTGATACAGCATGCTCACATGCTGATAGGATGGCTAGAATGTTCTTTTCCTAAGCTGTACTCTTCTTTTACATCTCCTGTAACTTTGTGCTCCAACTTCTCTGCCATGAGGGAGTAGATGCAGAGAGGAAATGGAAAAGAAAGAGGGGGGTTGAGTAAAAAAGTCTGGTCTCTTAAACCCTTGAGCTGCCCCGGGCTGTTTTCTCTTGTTAATGACCACCTATCACCCCCTCACTCTTTTCACAAAGATTTACAAGATAAGTGAAGGGCAAATTACCATGAAATGATTCAGGTTCCTCCAGAATGTCAGGTGGTATTAGCGTGAGGAACGTGCATCTATAATCTTTCAACTATTTTCTGACTACAATACAGAAACACAGAGTCAACTCCAGGGGAACTGATATAGGTAAGGAAGCGACCACATTTTCCAGCCAAATACTAGCCCGAGTATCACAAGCAAATCTCCAACATGTGTGAGTCAGGACAGAGAGAGCGAGACAGAGCAGTCCAAACACAATATGCATTTTTGCTTTTAAAAAACTATTCTGACTTGAAATGTGAAACCAGATTTTCAGAAGTTCACCTCTTTCTTCCAGCCACATGAGGAACAGACTCTTTCGTTCAACCCTGAAATGATTCCATGTGCTTCTCTCATTGGCCCAACACAGCCATCTGCCAACCATACCAGTCCTAGCTGTGCAACTTCCAGGACATCACTGAATATTTACTTTTTTTTAACCTTGGTTATTTCAAAGTGTTACAGAACGATGGTAGCTACTTCACATTTACACTACTGTTCAAAACATTTTTTAAAATAAATCAATACCTTTATTTAGCAAAGTTAAATTATATATATATTTAAGCACAAGAGTTTTAAAATGTGATAAGAATAAATGTCTTTTGAGAACCAAATCAGCATATCAGAATGATTTATGAAGGATCCTGTGGCTGACACTTAAGTAATGACTGATCTTTGCCATCATAGAAATAAATTACATTTATGATGAAAATGTATTAAAATAGAAGACAGTTGTTTTAGTTTGTAATAATATTTCACAACATGACTGTTTTAATTATTTTTGAGCCTTGGTGAGCATAAGAGGCTTCTTTTATAAACACCAAACTTTTGAACAACAGCATTAGATGTTTTTATTCCAAGCGACTTGCATTCAAAGTACATATTTTATCAGTTGCATTATCATCGAACCCATGACTCAGGTGTTGCAAGTGGCATGCTTCATTGTTTGAACACGAGGAACACTCAACATCGAACGCTTTCACAACCTGAGCATATATTTCTCCACTGCTGATTACATTTCATTTTCTCTCAATTATTTCTCATCACAGTCCACAAACAGCAAATTGCGCTTAAAAGATCTCAAACACATGAATTATTTACTCTCGCAGCAGTTTGGTTCAGCGCAGTTCCAGACTACGAAAGCAGGTCACCACAAGGTAATTGGAGTTAACAGATGCTTCAATTCCCACAGATTCCCTCACGCTGAAATCATTAATACACAATTGCAACCAGAAGGACAGCATTCTCTAAGTATAGATTCATTACGGTGAGAACGAGGGATGAAATTATATTCACACGCTCCTCCCCTCCCCAAACGCTCCAAAAGAGGTCTACGCTATAAATACATGGATGCACAAGCAATGCAGTGTAACAAAGTGTAATGGCGATAATCAAACGGGCCTTCTGAACGTCACGTCGCCTGCAGTACAGTACCTCACAAAGTCCTGTACTGTTGGATCCTAGTTCTTTTAGGTGTATGAAGGCACGCTTGACAGACTTGAACTGACAGAACCTACCTAACAGCTTGTATAAAGGCCAACCGTGTGTTGGCAGTCTGCCGCTAAGTGAGTACCGTCTAACGTGCTCGATGCCTCATATCTCTCGCTGCTGCTCTGTGCCATCACTGTGAGTAAACATACAGTAATGGTGATATTAGCCTGCGTGCCTGCTGATGTACAGTAGTTCAGGCACAGACGGATAGCAACAATTACAGGCCCACATGCTACGTTTAAGCTCAACTTAAAGCGCTAAGATGGGAGAGCGGCGAGAAAAAGAACCGGTATGGGCTTTTTCATACATGTAAGGCATAAATTATGTCCAATGGTGCGAGCGCAATGCCACTGTTGAACAGCCAGTCAATGGAGAGGGCAGGGAGAGGCAATGGAGCGCGGTAATGTGTAATCTTACTACTCAATGGGCTGTGCCCAGCAACGGGGCTCCGAATGCTGGAAGTGTCAGAGAGATAAATAGCAGAGTGTCCCCCTCGAAAAACATGATTAATACCCCAGCTAGTGACGCTGCAGAAGATGAAGTGGGAGCAGCTGGCTCAAACAGCGCAGGCACGCGGGGAGAGGTGGGGGAGAGAGACGGGAGCGAGCGCAGCGGAGCAGAGAGGGCAAAGAGGAGGACACACCGGCAGCCAGGGGGAGGGAGGCGAGGCAAGGGCACGCCAGGCCGCGGAGTGAGGAGAGACCCCCTCGTAGCCCCGGCAGAGACACCAGAACCGTCCTATCTGCCGCCAATCTCCATTCATTATACACCTAGAGCTGCAGATATAAAGGAATATTTCGGCCACGGACACCAATTCTGTCATCATTTACTCACCCTCAGTCGTTCCAAACCTGTATGACTGACTTTCTTCTGTGGCGAACTGAGGAAGATGTTTTTTTAAGAGTTTCAGTTGTTGCTGTCCACACAATGAAAGTCAATGCGGAGCAAAACAACCTCAATGACATTCATTGTACGTATGTAGTCAAACGGGTTTGGAATGACATGCGGGGGAAAATATGGGTGAACTATCCCTTTAATTCAAGAGCATTTATAAACACTTTTAAAAATCTATGCAGTTAAAGCCATAGGGGTCAGTGACACAAAAATGTGAGAATGAAGGCAATGGAATGAAAAGATATGCAAGGTCTAGCAGAATTTTTTTTTTTTAATTTGAACTTTTAACTTTTTCGTTTTGAATGATGTGTCGTGCCAGATGCAGCTAAAGACGCAAGATGCGAATGCAACAGTAAACCGCGTCCATCTAACACGTTTTCATAGAAAACAATGAAAAAGCAGCATAGTGAATGCAAAAAAGCAAGGTCTTGAAACTTTTTTTCACTTTCAAGACACTTTTAGACATTTTTAGAATGGTGTGTCATGCGCAGATACTTCAAAAAACCTGAGCACAACAGTAAAACATGTCTGTCTAGTGCATTTTTACATTGAAAAACGATTACAAAACAGTATAGAAAAATATGTATTGTTTTTTAAAAACAGAATATCTTTTTACTTAAATGCCATGTTTTTAGAAAGGTGAGATGCTGCAAACAACACAACTGCAAGGGAAAAAACTTTTAGTGCATGATTATATCAGAAAAAACGAAAACGCAGCACAGTGGAATGCAAAAACAGCAAGGTCTAGAAACGCTTTTCTTTTAAATATGTTTAACAACTATTGACTTGAGTGCCACACAAGTGCAAGTTCTGTATAAACAGCTAATATTGCAGGAGAGTAAAGAAGATGCTTTCACATGCAGACCATTATGTTAACTCAACATTTGAAAGACATAAAAACGTGTGAGTGATTTAATGTGCCATACCCCTGAGCCTGATGTGGACTCTCTCACAGATAAACAAGTTGAGTTCCCAGGTCTGTCCTGTTGTAAGTAAACATGTCGAGGGGCGGGCCACTTTTTCATGGTTCAGGGACCCCCACCCTCCCCGCAGACAATTAACTTTTGCGGTGTAATGAGATGATTGATAAGCTGGAAGTTTGCGCTTTAAGAAGATATTAATCATTCCCTCTGGTAATTTTAATCATGCGTTCCATCAACCCCAGATGCTGAGGATCACCTTCCTGGCAAACAAAGGGCGGCCGCAGCGCTCGTGCAGTCATTTTGTTCTAGTTTAACTTTATTTTGCGCTGGTTTGTTCCTCCCATCTGTTCGCGCCAGCCTCGGCAGCCCACGTTGCACGTCGATAAGCCGAGGAAGCAGCACGTGGGAGTGCGCTTGCGAGTGTGTGTGTGTAAACTTTAGAAAAAAACAGGCGTCTTTGAAATGGTAAACCGAATCCTCTAGGTTCGTGACTATCTGTTGTGCCGACACCAGCCCACCGTATAAGCACAAACATGCATACACACAAACAGTGATGTTACCACATGGTGTGGGCAATATGTCTCAGAAAAGCACAATTTGGCATTTGAACCGCTCTTTAGAATAGGGAGCACGTAGTTCCACTGCAGGGTAGAGTTGGACGGGGGAAGCCTGCATCCTTGACATCCCTTTTAAAGCCTGAGAGAGAAAAACAGTCTCTGATTGGTTTATGTTCGCTGCCTTCATTAAGTGTCAATGTTAGATCAACTGACCTGAGGGAACACCGCATTTGGGAGTGAATTCCAAAACCAGAGTGGCTGCGAGCTGCTTTAATAGCATAATATGGACAGAAATAGCCATAAGGATGTTTACTTTATCCTTGAATCGTCCAACTGCGTACAAATTACATTTATGCTTAAACCTCCATTCAGTTCAAATGAAAATATCTTACAGTTAAAGCACTCAAAATGATGCAAATAATTCAGTAATACAGTATAATGTCTAAGGGGGAAAAATAACACTGAGTAAATTGCTGTAATGTAGCGCCGTCATGTTAAGGAGCCGTCAATCTAGATTCTAGAAGACTAGTTTAATTGAACAGCCAGACACAGAGTGCGATCACTCGAAATCAAATTAACATGAACAACATCAGCTGCAGAGAAATCATATCGAAGACTACTTCAAATGTCCTACAGCTAATTATTCTTACAAAAAAAAAGAAAAACTTGATTTTAGGCCCTAATCACATACACCCCCCTAAGTGCTTTGTACACTTACCCCCTAAAGTTGTGTTTTGACAAGTGTCAAGCAGACCTGCTTAATCAGGTGCAAAATTAATAGCAACAAAATGACAGACATTTCCTCATCGTGTTTAAAGTTTTTTTTTTTTTAAGTTACTGAAAAGGTCTCTGGGAACAAGAACAGATCCAAATTACTAGTCTGCACGCAGGGGCCTTCATTTGATAGGGCCATCCCTGGAGGGGATGATAGGAGACATACCTAAAAGCAGTGGGACTGCACTGCCTTTTACCACCATTAATTGCAACCAGTATATAAAAAAAAGCAATTTAATTTTACATGAGGCATGGCCTCATCTGTTATCAGTGCTGCACTTGCGCAGAGTACAGCGAGGTAATAGAGGTTTTCAGGGGCTATTCCCTGCATATTATCTAATAATGATGAATGAACAGCCCTGGAAGTGACAGCTGTTTGGATGCTTTGTTTGCAGTGAAGCATCTATTTGTAACTTTCCTCAGAAAATGTCCATTTGACTTTGAGAACAAGGTGCTAAACTGCTGTAGCTTAACTTGGACAGGTTGTTAAAAAGGTCAATGATATGAACTGTCAAGAGAATCTATGATAAACAAAAGAAAAACTGGTTGGTAAGATTAAAAAAAAATGTTTCTGAAAGAAGTCTTCACCATGCTGACTAAGGCTGCCTTTATTTTGTCAAAAAAATACAGTAAACACAATATTTTAAAAAGCTAAAATATCAGCAGCCATTCCTGGTACTTTCTGATATTTCAGAAAGCATGCTGATTTGGTGCTCAACAAAGTAAAAAATAAAAATAAAATACAAAACAAAAAAAGAGAAATTTTACAAATATATTTTTCAAGGTAAAAAAGCACAAATACCATGAACTTGAAATACTCAAAATAAAAAAATAAAAATACTGACGTATTACTAAAATGTCCAACTTGACCTAATTTTGTAAAAAAATATATATATATATATTTTAAGATACTTATGGACCTTATGGAAAAGTTTTCAAATATTAATAAACAGTTTTGTTTTAGCTTATTTTACCAAGAAAAACATTACATAAAACAGATAAAGGATTATGCATAACTACTCAACAACAGCAAAAAAGCATCATGTTAATGACCCAAAAATCAGTTTTGATCATTATGCTATAATACCAAATAAGTAACATCATAAATTTTACATGTGACATAATAACGACAAGGGTCTGAAAATAGCATAAACGTAACTCATGAGTCCATCTACCCAAATTCCTCATTTATGTTTGTTTGAACAGTCCAGGTGCACGCTGTCATGTGGAGCATAAGAGCCGTGACTGTAAAACCCCTATAATCCCTCCTGAGCAATCCTAGACAAAAGACGCTGAAATATTTCACTCTGTCGCTCATGAATCTCTGTCAAGATTCGACTTCATGGGCGATCAAAGCCTAGCGCATAAGGGATCAGGCTGTTAAGATAATCAAGGATGATGACGTGTAGGAGGTCAAGAGGAACGTATTGAAGTGCAGAGGTCACGTTATCTACGACTGTGCCAGGTGTTCGGATGGGGAGTGGGCGGCAGAAAGCAGTTTCAACATTAAAGTTATGGCATCATCTTAAACTACCAGTGATCCCCTAAGTTATGCATGTATGCTTACACATTGGAGAACGACTGCACTTCTACAGCCCACCGTCATATTCACAGGCTTGTTTTTCTTTGGCACTGACTGCAAAGTCGAAGGAGTGCAATTTCAGCGGCGTTGACAGGGCTTTTAAAACATGCCTCTGTTGAAGTGTGGTTTAAGAGAAAACAATAAGCCCCCTCAACGGCCCTCATTATCTGTGACTGCCTCTGCTATGGCCAACATGCTCTGACACACTACTAAAAGACAATTAATCCTAATAATCACGGCACCACAGCATCATTCCTCATTCTGGCAGGCCTCTTTCCTCCGTAGGGTTGACTGGGGAGGTGTTGAACCTTGAATCGGTGGCACACAGATGAACCCACCGCAGAGAACAAGCTGGCTGGATGAAAAATTTCAAACGAATCTGTGTCATCATGAATGCCTTTGTTCTGCTGAATCATTCATGCTGTGAACGGACTCGACGGTGAATCAGTATTCTCAGCTGTGCAGATCTGTGTAATGATGACACGTGTTTGTAAAGTGCAATCAATCTGGTTTATTCAATGTAAAAAGGGCTATTTGTTATTTGGACTCTGAGGTGATAGGCCGAAGTAATTTAGTGCTGGTGATGTGCCCAAATGGGTAAAAGCAGGTATATTTAAAATATGTGCATATTTAAAAACTCACAGGTTCTCAAGGTGGTGTACAAAATGATCAGACACCACAGATTTTCAAAATATAGCTAAATATTAATAAAATAGTGAATGCATGTGAATGTAAATTATTTAGTGTTGTACATGCATTCACACATGCAGTGTTTTTTTATTGTTTTTTTTTATTGCATTACATTATAGGACTTGTCAGCTTCCTAAAAGTTTAACTACCCAAATGCTTGCAGAATTTGCTACAACAAAATCAAGTTTATTTCTTATAGGACTAGTGGCTATCATTCATTTGCATCCCTCATAGTTTATATATATATATATATATATATATATACACATACATACATATCTATATCTATATATATATAAATTAATTTGTATAGGTAAACAGCATGTGTTGGTCTGGTTGTAAGAACTGCGCTACAGCAACTCAGATAATTAAAAACTTATTTTAAAACAAGTTTATTTTAATACATCACTGCAGGGATTATTGCATCTGAGTTATTGTCTACGGAATGGCACAACAGCTTGTGGCTGAGTACAGCTCTCACTGTTTAAGGAGCATTGTGTGTTAGCAGGGGACTGGCATTGTGAGTTGTTACAATCAAGCAGATGCTGGGGGCTTCGAAAACTGGAAAAAAAAAAATCATCATCATAGTGTAGCAATTATGTGTGAGCAGAGCTGAAACATAGTCTCAGTCTCTGTCTCTCTCAGCAACCCACACAACAAGCTCATTAAGGCCTGCTTACACAGTCAGTCTTATTTAGGCTTGAAAAATTAATGTACTCGCACCTGGAATCACACATCCATTCATTCTGCCTCAGCGGCCCGCATGCCCCGTCTAGGCACTCTCGGCTTTAAAATAGAGGGCGATATATAGTCACCTCTGTTTAGTTTTTAAGCAACACGCATCTCGCTCTGCCTCTCCCTCTCTCTCACTCTTTTTTCCTGAAGAGTTACAGCAGGAGCTAGCATATTAATCACACTCACAGTCGCTAATGCTAACAATCAGTCAATGTGCTTGGCCAGGCTCTCCATCTCCCGTGACAGCGAGTTTTGTCCTGAGGCCTACTGATTCGTCCTGCCATAGTTGCCTGTAGGACAAAATACACAACCGCAGTCTTTTTTCCCCTCTTCACAACGTCAGTACTCTATGGATCTTAGCGCAGGCTGACATTTTATTCGAATACCGGTCGCCTTAACTTAAAGACTAAACTGTCAATGGGGCTGTGCTGGGAATTTTACTGATAATAGCACGCAGGGAAAAACGTGTTATTATGCGTTCCTTTAAATGCGCATTTTGGATAATCTTCGCTCATGTCTTGTGCCTTTTTAGGAAATTTGTTTTGCTCCGAGGAAGCCTCTTCAATCCGTCTTTATAGTTTAGGCACAGCTCAACACATCAAATATTCAACTATTGTCTTTGAACAATATATTTCCAGACCCGAACAGCTGTCTGGTTACAGAGGAAGAAAAGCACATGCTGAGATATTCCTGGACTGCCATCCAAGTGTCTCGTACGAGGCAGGACTGGCATGTTTGCATTCGCACAGGAAGAACGCGGCTCTTTTCTGACAGCTTCAAGCTGACAACTGTAACAGTGACACAAATCATATGAAATCAGTGCCTGGCTCTTTCCTCTCGCAGAGGGAAAGAGAGAGAGACTAAGAGAGGGAGGGAGCTGTGGATGGGGTACAGCCATGGACGACAGCCTGTGGTGAGCACTGTAATGGATGGAAGCATGTATGTGTGCATATTTGGCACTGATTTTTTTCTCTCTCTCCCTCCTTCCCTCGCTTAAATCTGGGTGCTAATTATTGGGCTTCACATAGCGTAAAATGTACAGCTGTGGTGACTGTCAGTGCTCCATGGGCTGTTAAGTTTGTGTGCATTTTGACAGTGGGTGGGTTTACCCCCCACCCACAACCTCCACCGCCACTGCCTCCCTTTCCCTCTCCATCACTCAGTGCAGAAAAACTACAGAATTTCACCAGCATGCCAGCCTCAATCAGCCGGCTTTTTTTTTTCCTCCCCTCTCTCTTGTGTGAGTATATCACAGTTGCATATAAACCAGAGGACAGCTCAGGCAGGAGCAATATGGAAAGTGAGAGAACTTGCCTGAAGGGAAAAGAGAGGAGCTCAGAGATAACAGCGATCAATTACAACTTTTTTACAACATATCTAGCTGTGCAGAACAGCTCCAGTAGGGAAAAAAGGAAAGACGTCCAGGGTTATGATAACCCAGCAAGGAAACTGTCACACAGCACCGTCAATCTGAATTCGTAGAACTTTTGAGCCAAGCACTAGATTCACCGATAACAGATGTATGCTGAAATAAATGATCATATAGCATAGAAAACTGCTATAGGATTTGAGCCAGATTGCTCACTCTTGGGAATAAACTTCATAGAGCAGCTTGACGTTGATTTTGATTACTTTATTTCTGAGGTGTTCCAGATGTTCTGATTTGTGATTGGGTAATCTTGCTAGGGGAAAACTGGGGGTAGGTTCCAAAAGTAGGCCTGAATGTTTGCATTTGGAACCAATTATGAAGCCACCTAAGCCTAAATATCAGCTTTCAGTATTCACATAACATCATTACACACTTAACACCTTTATATCATTATTTAGAGGGGCCAGGAATACCAATGGGTTACAAATGACTAATGTTTTCTGTAGATGGCAAATAAAAGTGTCATGATATAATTTCCTGCCCAGGAAAGGTGGAATTTGCTGTATTTGCTCTCTACAGTCTTTTTTTTTATGAAAAAGCGTCATTATTTCATAATTATTGCATGATGCTTTTTAAATAATAGAACTGCATAACATTTATAAAACATTAAACAAATTTTTTCACCATAGGACATACTATTTCCAGCATCCCATATTCCACGGTTTTATTGTTAGTTTATTTAAGGTTATTTTAGCACTTCAACGTATATTGAGAATTGCCAAATTGAGAAATGCTACAATAAATATTAACTGAAATAAAATAAATTATAAAAATCTTAAACCTAAACTTTATTTCACATTATTTTAAAAATGGTTTTGAAATGTTAATGATTTTTTTCTTTTAAGATTTACGCAATTTAAATTAATAGTAAAATTCCAGCAAACTGAATAATCAATTATTTAATTAAAATACTTATGGATTATTCAATTCAATTTGATGGAATTTTACTATTAAATTGGGTAAATCTAAACCCTAAAAGACCCAAACAACATACAGTTAAATTGCATTTACCAGAGACTACTACACAAGAAGCGTTCATCTTCTCATTTTGCGGAGTATCATAGTTGTCTTAACTTCCACTAATGTTTTTTGAACAGGGTAAGGAGGCATGTTAGCGGTTACAGCAATTGCGGTTGGCACAATGACAAACATCACACAGGCCACAGAAAATGGCTTGAGGGCCACATGCGGTCCGCCTGTTGAACTATGCTGCTCCGAAAGATCATGTTTGAGAGCTGTGAATAACATCCTAGGTCCTAGACTAGACTGAAGCAATGCATATACACTGTGTACATTCCCCCTCTGTGTGCACTAGCACAAAGTGTGCAGTTCATACTAGAGTGACGCTATTGATCATGCAGAGTCAGAGTGCAAAAAACTGAGAATGTAGCTTTAGCATGCACACGCTTTAAAGACACTTGGGTGATTTCATAGCCCCAGGGAACCCGAGAAACACTAGCACTGAAATGCTCTTTGACCATGAAATGGCCTGAGCTGGTAATAGTGGTTAATGGGTACGTGGAGCAGCGGTGCAGCGGAACAGCAGAGCTCAGCAATGGGCAGGAGGTAGACTGACTCAGGGGATTCTGGCTGTTAGCAGGGTTCCTGTACAATGCAGAGGACTGTGAGGTTAGCCTAGTGATGATAGCATTCTCCTTGACGTACTAAATGGCAGCCCACTGCCATGTAGGGGCATCGATGGGTTAAGACAGAGGTTTTGACTTGGTCAGAGTAATTATAGCTGCATGAAAGGGATGAGACTGGAGCACCCACTGTTATCCCTCAAGTAGATAAAAATCATTATAATGGCATCTGGTTATGTGTGTGTGTGGCAGAGGCGTATGAATGAATGGGCCTCTTTTAGAATGCCAATGGATTTATGTAAAATATAATGCAAAGTGACACTGCAACACTCCAACATCATTATACATGTATAATATATACTTAGTATTATATTTTATATACACTGCATATACAGCGCCAATGTAGATATGAACAAGCAATACATGTTTCCTAACAGACTGGAATTTCTCTTTAGCTCAAGATCACAAATGCACAACATGTGTGGTACATCCTATGGACTTCTTGTTGCTAATGGTAGATCTGCGCTAGCCTTTCACACAGGCTACCCGCCTAGATAAAAAATGAGGGGGTGTAATTTAAAATGGCCAAATCACAGTGGGCCGCTCAATCATATGTATCGATTACCTGACCTTTGAGGTCACCGATAGGGTAAACATGCTTTTGATCAGGTGACTTAAATTGGCAACCGCTGGGCCAGAGAGATGACCAAAAGAATCGCTCCCTGTGTGGTTTCATTAGTAAAACCCTTTCATGACCCATAAATCATCTTCATTTAAGAAGAGTGTGTGCACCACAATTCTTAAATGAAAACAGGTAAATAATACATATTATACTACAGAATATCTACATATACACCTAAGATGGCTTATTTATTTCAATTAATTGCAGTGAGTATGTTAAAATAGTGCCTTTATTTAGAATGGAGTAGAGAAGTCGTTGATTTAGTAAATTAGACATTATTAAGAAAAATCAATAAATCACATTAACATTTAATCAACTAAAAAAAATTATAAAATATAAAGGAAAAAATATTTGAATGCATTTAGTATTCAGAAAGGTCAGTGAACGGATCTTTGCAGAATCTTAATTTTTTTCCCCAAATGATCCCTCATTCTATCTACAGCTGATATTACACTAATTACAGTTTAAAAATAAATCCACACTTTTGAAATGCCTCTGAGTGACACATTGCCCTCATCTTTTGAAGGTCTCATCATCCTGTCCTCCAGCTAAATTCTGCAAAGGGCAAAAATGAAACCATTTGTCCCTCCACATGACAAGGGCCATGTCAGAGGCCAAGGGTGGCCAAAAGAGGCCGTTTTTGATAACCATCTCACCATATTGCCAGTGACAATGCAGAGGTATCACAAGTCCTCCATTTACTGATGTCTCCATCTAAAGGTCATTACAGTGATGCGGAATGAAACATGACTAGACAATGGGGTGACTTTTCACCTCTGACCTAAGGCTGGGTCTCTCAGGATAATGTCTGTGTTTTGGCTACGCTAAGAATTTAATGTTAAGCTATACTTTTAATATCAGTCTACATTATGCAAATAAAAAGCTTTAATACAGAGACTGAATAACAATTAAAATACATTTGTGCTTGTGTTTTTAGTCAGCAAGGCTGCATTTATTTGATAAAAAACAATACTATAGTGATGTATTATTTCAATTTAAAACAACTGTTTTCCATTTTAATATATTTAAAAATGTAATTTATTCCTGTAATAAAAAAGCTGAATTTACAGCAGCCATTACTCACATGATCCTCCAGAAATCATTCTAATTTGCTGATTTGGTGCTCAAGAAACATTTCTTATTATCATTGTTAAAAGCAATGAATTACTTTTTATTTTTGATGAATAGAAAGTTCAAATGAACAGCATTTATTTGATATATAAAAGGTCTTTACTGTCACTTTTGACAATTTAATGCATTCTTGCTGAATAAGTACTAGGGGTGGGAATCATTTGGAATCTCTCGATTCGATTCGTATCGATTCTTGGGGTC
>SCHK01424204.1:0-12699 GCA_004124795.1 Poropuntius huangchuchieni | reverse complement strand
AAAAAAAAAAAAAAAAAAAGAATGAGAAAATGACCAGCTTGCACGACAGCTTCAGTATTCAGAAAAGAGAATGTGAAAAAAAACTTGGATGAAAGAGTGCAATGGATGTGTCAAGACATGGCTGGTAAAGTGTGTGTGTGTTTTATTTGTGTGAATGTATATATCTAAGTGCATACATTTACCTTTGTCTGTGTGTACAGAAGTGGAAGTGGTTCTAGACTCGGGGGATATTTTGGTTGTTGAACAGTGTACTAATGAGTCCATTGGAGACTTCCTCCAAAGGAAAGGGGAGAGAGAGACCGAGCGGGAAAGAGTGAGAGAGGGTAGGACTACGGTGGGATTAAGTATCTCTTAAAGAGATCTACTTTCAGACTCTCAGTTATCAAACCACTAGTGTGTATTAATTAAGCCTAATGTAGGGATGGGTTATTGGAACTCTCTCTCTCCTTCACACACACACACACACACACATTATGCGTTTTCACAGACTTTATATCAACATGCTTCTATATAACACTCTGCATACAAATTCAGACATGTCGCTCTTAAATGCATAATTAGTTGCACAGCTGAAACATAACATGCTGTTTTAATCATCGTATTAAGTAATAGCAGGTCTGTGTAGCAGTGTTCTGGTTGTTTGGAGGAGAGCTGGTATCAGGCAGCCCTGAAGCAAAGCTTTGCTTTGATGTTGTGGGACATGTTTCCTGGTGCGAGACTGGGATCATTTTAACTGCCCCTTTCTCTCATCACTCTTCGCTGGGTCATCACTGCCGGTCATTTATGTGTATGTATGTGTGTTCTTATAATTTCTCACAAAATACTGTGGCTGTAACAATAATAGAATACATTAAATATTACAATATTACATTTAGGTTCATTAAAGTATTCAAATAAAATAAGATGGCTGATGTAGTAATTTATTTTTACAGTGGTAGATTTATGTGTTTTCCACATCATGGAACATTTTTGTGAACATTTGTGTGTATGTTCTACTGTACTATAAGTTGCTTCCTTCCATCATGTTTTTATGCATGTATGCATACTTGATTAACTAGTATGGCACACCTGAATAACAAAATCTCACTGAAGATAACCTTGTTTGTAGAGTAACACTTTGGTGTTCACATACATTTTAAAGTAAGTGGAGGAGAGAGGGAGAGAGAGAGAGCACTGGCAGGGATGCCCCACTGTCCTGGCATTCACCCTTTGACTGAATGGTTAAAGGCATGGGTAGTTTGCCAATGTTGTGTCAAAGTTGTGCCAACATTTGTATCAGATGTAGGCCAACTGTGCCACTTATGGGTGGTTTCTGATGTCCGCTTCCAATCGGAGATCAAGAGGGCCAAATGAAATAAAACAGCTGTAATTAGCATCACTGTTAAAAGTTGGCTGTGACACTCTGCTACAGGGCCACAGAGCGTACCCTCATTTTATAATGTCAGATTTCAATCCTACTACATAAAACCTGAACCTAATGCAGCATAAAAATTCAATCTTAACTTTAGCCTTAGTGGTGGATGTTTAGAAAAGTATGTATATGTATATTATTATTAAAAATAAAATATTTAAAATCTGCCTATATAAAAGTGTAACCATTTTATTTTGTTGTTCTTTCACCATTTTGTAAATGTAAATGTGTTAGTGGTAAGCTTTGATTTCTTCTGAGGCTGTCACTGTTGGACCTATTGATTCCCACCATGAGTCAACAGACATGCCACAGATGAGCCTTTCTCTCTCTCTTATTCTGTCTCTCTCGCTTCTTCATGCTTATTATACCAATTATCGGTAACAGAGAAACGTTTCACTTTTTTGACTCCCTGCTGTGTGATTTGAGCAAATCAATATCTCTGATCAGAGTTGCCTCTGCAGCATACTTTATAGGGTCCAATCACATCTCGTAAAGAGGTTTGTCCTTCAGATATGTGAAACTAATCTGCACCAAATATCACACAGTGTTGTGTTTTATGCTATATTTGCATGAGTGGCACTGATGTCTCTTTGTAAACCACATTCGGCGTTACAGTGTGAGAGGTGAGACCACCAAGAGCACAATAAGCCGCTGTCTGCTGCACATGTCTCACTCTCAGTGTGCCTCGGCATTGTCTAATTACTCGCCACAAACACTGGAACTCATTGCCGTGTCTGATCTTAATGCTACAGACATAGGCCGCAAGTAGATTGAGCGCCCCGACTTTTCCCACATTTTGAGCGAGACGTGACGGACAACGTCCGCGTGACCCCAACATCCAGTTGAGATCGAGCTCGGCATTCAGACTCCGTTGTTTTCGCCGGTAATTTGATTGACAGGTTGTTTATCATGCAGCTGGGGCTGACACTTTCAAAGCTGGAGGGTGCACATGTGTTTGTGCGTGCATTGGGGGGAATATCCAATCTGTCTAACTCCCCCCCCTCCACAGCAGCTGACCCCTCCGGGTCGTCACGACTTAAGTAAGAGTGAAGTTGCTTAAACAGAAGAGCTCTGGTCAGAGGGGCCTGGCCCGAACCCACAGCTGCACCGATCTCCTCTCGCGCTCAGGCCTGTCTGTGATCCTTTAAGAATCCATACATATTGATTCAGACTGATAATAAACAATTTGATTAGCCTTCTTCTATAGGCTGTCAGTCCAATCACTCTCAGCGAACCATCCGAGTGGAAGAGGAGGGGAGGGGAAGGAGGGAGATAGAGAGATAGAAAGAGCGCGAGAGAAAGCGGCGTAAAGCTGAAAAGGACGGATGGAAGGTACGGGGCCCAGGGGCGAGAAGAAGGGAGGGCAGAAAAAGGGATCCTGGTGTGATTAGGCGTCAGCGTTTGCTGAATTGGACAGGACAGCTGAGCTGCCTGGTTATTAACTCCCTCAGAAAATTCTCAGGCTCTCGCGAGCGCGCCTGAATACTGCCATCTGGATCGATAAGCAATCTCCGCTGTGTACTGAGCAACTGCACCTTTCATTTGTCTCAGGCGGTCCCTCTCTCTTACTCTTGCCCCCTCGCCATTGAACAGGTGTATTGTCCAGTGAAGAGAGAGGGAGAACGAAACTTCTCCTCCGCTCTTCCCATTTCTGTTTCTCCCTGGCCATCACTCAGATTTGCTCTTTCTTCTTTCCTCGCTCACTCGCCTTTAGTCGCTAGCTAGGGTCTCTATCACCGCTAACATAATGACCACGGGGGGAGAAAACGCGAAGCCATCGCTCCCCAGCACGGGCCAGCGTTCGGAGGGGACGGTGGGCCTGCGCTCGGTCAGGGGAGGATGAGGGGGGGATGGGTTTGATGTTTGATGCTTGACAGGGGAGCAGATGTCATGACCGGGGCTCCACCTCGGCCCAGAAAGCACAAGCATTTGGCAGACACAAGAGAGGGAAAAAATTAGAAAATGGGAATTGGACATGTTTCGCTAAACACAGAGGATGCCTTTAATAGGATGATCTAGCACACACACCTGTGTATGGACCATATCGCTCAGCGGTGCGTGGGTTTAATAGACCCTTAAACACTCATTTGCGTTTGCAAAATGGGATCCGTGCTTAGGTTGAAGCAACTGCACATATTGGCAATGTTGTATGGTTTTAGCTAACGTTTTGGCCGCAGCGGGAGGGAGAGAGTGTAAATGTGTGTGTTAGCGTAGCGCTGCCTACAACGGCCTGTGTGTGTGGACTCAAAAGATGAATGTCCATACTGATTTTGTGTGCAGATTGAGCAGGCCTTGGGCTGATCACTTTGAGTGATTCTGCAGGCCATTGATTGGGTGGATGGATCTATTGATGAGTCAGGCAGCTGATGGGGAAGATGGGATGAACATTAGCCCGTCCCCTCACAGCACACATTTGTGCAGAACACAAAGGCACATATAAACTGCAACTGAGGAAAATCACAGAATATATGAGGACAAGGACTCACGTAGGTCTTATCTAAAAACATCTGTACAGAGAAATCCGTACAATAGTGATGAACATTTAGTGTATGGTTTACAATAAACAAATTATTTTAGCAATTGTATCATTATTTGTCTGACTGACTGACTGTTATTCACTAGTGCTATGTAGTATATGATACATATTTTTATTCTAATTTTGATGTATAGATAACAGTTTGTCTGTCGGGCAGAAATCTTATATCTCCATATTTCAGCATTTTATATACAGTATACACCTTTAGCAGTCCTTTTGGTCAACCTTTCCATTTGTCTGTTGGCTTTACAAATATTTAACCAATGAAAAGTATTAACAACATCTCTTAACTCTGTTGGTTCCTCAAACGCTCAGAAACAAACTGAATTTGGTAAACTATTAATAATATATGTACGTTTCTGACCTCATATAAAGCCACGATTTTGCAGTTTTGAACATACCAGGTTTACACTCAGCAAATAATAACCTTAATAGTAACAAAGTAAAATAATAGTAAACAGCAAAATAAATTGTACTCTGATTCTACAATACAGAATATTATTAATTGCGCATTTATTTGAGTAGCATCTTTGATATTGTGTAATGCAGAAACAATTACAGTGATCCATAATGTGTAGCTAGTTTTTTAAGGCTAAAATAGTCAAGTGCTACATGTGGTTTCATACTGAGAAGAGAAAACACACACACACACACACACATATATATGATATTATATATTTCTGCAATATTTATGAGACCACACCAAAGCAAGTTACTTCGCATCTAATGTACACATTTTCTGAGTCGTATTTTCACAGTAGCCATTCTCTACTGTCTGAGCTACAGGAATGCTAATTGTTCAAAAATAAGTCACAACAGGAAAATCCGACTTGTGGAGGCACAACACACAGACACACAGACACACACACACCCAATTATGTACATATCATACACAAACAATATGCACTACTAGACACAATACAAACAGCACTCTAATGTCACCAGACAAAATAGGAAGAGTGAATCATGAATACACTTTTAATCAGTTCAAAGCTGCAGCTGTGTGGGTGTGTACATGGAAACACAGATTATGGCATACGGCTCCAAATTTCCCACATAATGATGGATAATGCCTTGTTCTCAGATATTTTTAGAAGGAATGTCATAGCTGCTGTAAGAGTTAAAAACAGAATGTGTGTACAGTAAATATAAATTAATGCCAGTCACTGGAACTAGAATCACTGCAAGCCAGGGTTTTGAAGGAAAAAAAGTGATCTTAATGCTTTTCTGTCTTTTGGACTTTCATAAAAGCATTTTTTAAACCGTTCCTCTTCTCTGACCATCAAACTAGGTGAATTTCCTGTTGATGTTTCACTGATGTAGACACTTTTCCCTAAGAGGCTTTTTTTATCATGTCTTTGTCTACTCTTCTTTCAAGGTCATTTCCAACCTGGAATCTATAAACCTCTGAATGGGCAAAGTTATATGAATTCTTACTTTTTAATGAGCAAGTTAAAATATTTCCATCTCAGACCCACCGATTTAAAACGATCCCACAATCTACTGAGAGGAGAGGATGAAATTACTGTGCAATTACTGCTTTCTCTCTCTGTCTTTCTCACAGTCAGTCGCAGCCTGGGATGTGACATGCCGTTCTGTCGTCTAGCTCTTTGAAATTCAGAATGATTCCAACTGCTTGATATTGTTGGTGCCTGTCATTGCTAAGCTTTCAGATGATGCAATTGTGAAGGCTGAGTTGTTAGAAGTGATCCAAGAGCTGAAGATCCAACAGTCTGTCTCTCCATTCTGCTATCAATAAAAAGATCAGATTCGCTGTCACTGGATATTTCTTCATAAAGCCCTAGGCTCAGTAGGCTCAGTAAACAAATACAATGTTTGGGAGTGTGACAGTGACGGTAATATGTGGCTAGGTGAGCTGCCTCCTGGAGTTGGTCACCTTTCACCACCTGTCATCCGCCCCTCATATCAAATACACACAAGCACTCACGTATGTTTTAGCTGCCGAAGCATCTCAGAGGTGCTAACATGCCCTAACCCTGCTAGCTTCTCAAGAAGATGCATCTGACGCTTTTTAGATTCCCCCTCCAGACGAGTCTCACTCTCTGGGGCATTGATACAAATGAGATAGGACTGCATGCTGTTTGTCTGAACCTCTATTCTACCTGTTTGTGATCTATAATTAGTGTCCATGACACCTGCTGTCAACGGGTAAACATGCAAGGCAAAGTTTAAAAGTGTACAGAGCAAAAAAATGACCTCCAGTCAAACCCCACATATCAAACAGACCACCCTAAGTGCCTTTAATAATATTTGTGTCCTTAACTACAGAGTCTTGCTTCTGAAGATTTTGGCTGTGTTACATAAAACAAACAGTATAATGATAATGTGCCGTATTCGCTTGCATTTAAGCGCGCAGCGGAGAGGCCATAGATTATGCTCTCTCTCGGCTCCTTCTTGAGAAAGTGCATATGTAGGCATCATACAAATTAGAATTCATTTGATGACTTATGGATTTAAATTTGCAACAAATTTGATTGAGGATGATTCACCGGCTTGGAACCGGATCCATCCAGCCTTCTGCCCATTGTGTCCCTTGATTGATTTTTAAGTTAGCGGGAAGCAATCGGTAAGCACCACCCAATCAAGGCCTACGAACATAGCGCAGATTAGACAATTTGTGGTAATCAATGAAAATATTCCATGATTTGCTAGCACTCAATCGGCACCGTAAATCAAGACCATAATGCCTGGGTTAGTTAGCGATAAAACAAGAGCCCCTGACAGGACAAACTATAATGGATGAATTAGAAGGGCAGGTCAGGAAGTGGGGGGTGTAATAAGGCTGATATACAGGCTTCATACCCACCAGAACTCTGCGCCCGCACCAGAGCTGTCAACTGCTAATGGGTTAGCAAAAGTACCGTTGTTTATCATCTGCCTTCCGTCCACATATTTATTCATTTATTTAGTACTCTGATGCAGAATCATCATTTTCAATGTTTAACATCCTGCCATCGCACACACACACACACATACAGTTCTCTGCAGCTAAGCTCTGTAGCTGAAAATTACAGTCATAAGTAAGACAATTATTTATATGTTGTTGTTATTTATACACGTTACTGTAAGTGCCGTGTGCATAACATTGTAAGCGTACTCAAGAACACAGTTCTGATACACAGTATATTGAGAGAAATAGATCTCTTCTCTCACATTGTGAAAATCCAAGTATGGCCAAAATGGAAAAGTCTGTCAGCATTTGCTCACCTTCATATTACTTTCTTTCTTAATTACATGGTGGAACACAAAATGAGATGTTGTGAAGAATTATCGGCACCACTTTATATTAGATGCCCTTGACTACTTTGACAAAAAATAAGTATTATGTACTGTATTTATTGTGTTCATATTGTATTGTAAAACACTTCTGCTGATATCGAGGTGGGATACGGGTAAGGTTAGGGACAGGTTTGGTGCTATGGGTAGGTTTAAGGGTGGGTTAAGGTGTAAGGGATGGGTCAACATTGTAATTATAAAGGTAATTACAGAAATTAATTACAGATGTAATTAAACGCAGGGTAATTTTAAGTGCAACGTAAAAACATATATGTACACAATACGTGCATTGTATAAAATTATTAATTTAATTGTAGTACATAGTAGTTAAGGCTACCTAATATAAAGTGTGGCCGAATTATCACACTACTTTTCTCCAAATAATTATGGAGTGTGCATTTAATATAGGTTTCCTTATATTTTGGATTTATATTTGATGTGATATTTAATGTTATTTATAGAATTAGGATGATTCATTTCGTCATGATATACTCTTTTCAAGATTATTTGTTTCATTATGAATTAAGAATGATTTGACATGTAATTTGTAATTGTAGAAACCAACAACCAGCCCAACATGATGTTATGAGCAATCATCCCTATGTAAAGTGTGCTTCTAAAATATTTACAATATAATGTTGTAAATAAAATTGTCACTGTACATGTCTATTAATTTATTTGAAAAGTATTTAGGGTTAGGAGCTATAAAAATAGTAAAATTTAACAATGCGAACATATTTATCAGACTGACCAACTAAGTGAAGTGTGATGTTATTTTATTCTGCACATCTACACATCTACAATCAGTGAATTTGTCCAGAAATACAAATCAAATCATTGAATTTCACATTCAGTCGATGTAATTATTTAGACTTCTCTCTATCCGAACTAATGTAGCAGTGGCTCAGCACATGTGCAGTGCCTATAGAAATATTTTTAATGTAATGAGAATTGTGCTCTACAATGAGCCCCTCGACCCTGCCCTGACTCTTTGCAAAGGTAAAATGAATCTCATTTGGTTTGGAAAAGAGAAGGATACCTTAGACTCTTTCTCTCTCGCCCACCTGGCCTGTTCTTTTGACAGGTGCTGGGTCTTTGTATTCTGTTGTAATGGCTTGAACTAGACTGATGCTCCAACGGCTGACCTCTACCAGAACATTTGATTCTATCATCCTCCGCCCTGCTCGGGGGTCAGACTGCTTTATCAGAGGAATTACCTAAAGTGCCTGTTATTTCATCATCCTGCCCGCCAATACAGGCTATTCCTTTAATTTATACACCCCCAAAACAACTGCAGTCTCCATATATCACCCTCTTCCTGCAAGAGGTAAAATATCACTCGCTCATCCGAGGCCAGGTGTAGAATCATTAACCTCTGTCGTAGCGAGAGCAAGGGGCTATTATAGGATAGAGGCGATGCCCATACAGAGAAAGAGAGACAGAGAGAGGCTATTGTGACTTGAGCTGTCCTATAATACACACTTCTTAGACACCGACATGCATCAATACACTGACTTCCTGCTCTCATAGGCAGCTGCTGAACTCAGGAATGTGAGCTGTTGTGTAGGACTTGTGTTTGGTGCAATTCTATCCTCTAATGTAAGGAAATCTCAGAAATAATAACTTTAAAAGAATATGCAAGTTAAGATGAATTGACAATTTGGATTATTACAAAGAACCATTTCAACTCATGCCCATTTTCTTTAAAAAAAAAAAAAAGGGTAAGCAGTGAGGTTACAGAGAAGCACTTTCAATAGAAGTAAATGTGTCCAATTATTTTAAAAGTTCGGGGTCCGAAAGAAATGTATATTTATATTCAGCAAGGATGCATCAAATTGATCAAAAGATGTTTCAAATAAATGCTGTTCATTTCCACAAACGTACTAAGCAGCACATCTGTTTTCAACGTTGATCAGCATATCTGAATGATTTCTGAAGGATCATGTGACACTGAAGACTGGAGTAATGCCTGCTGAAAATCAGCTGTGCTATCACAGAAAAAAAATACATTTTGTATAATAGCATTATTTCACAGTATTACTGTTTTTACAGTCACAATGTAGTTTTTTGCGGTTACAGTTACAGTTTTTAAGCTTATAATTTTGCAGAAACACTTGCATTTATTCTGCTGTAGAACTTGTGTATTATTTTAATGGTAAATTGTTTACTTATGGCAAGGTTTTACATGTTATATTGAATATAACTCAGAGAAGTTATTATTTTCACACTTAAGTCATGTTAACTTGCATTGTTTACGTCTTACGTCTTTACGTCAGTTGTGCTGACAGTTTTGTGCTGACAGTTGTGCTGGCAGTTGACCTCAACGTTTGCCGTAGTCTGTGGGAAGTTTAGCAAAGAACAGTAGAACTATGAGAATCAGTCTCCTGAAAATCTGCAGAGGTCTCTTTCAATGTGTTATAGTACCATTCTGCTTTAACAAGACCCCAGTGAGAATGCGCTTCAGCAATCTGTCTGTAGATGTAGTATGTTGATGTTACTGTAAGGGCTTGCCTGACTTTGCTTACCCTTGGAAAGCTTCTCTCTCCCTATGATCCAACATCTGAAGAGATGATAAAAACCCCCTGGTAGCCTCAGAGCAGCTGCCTGGCTTAACATTGTCAAAAAGCTTTTTTTACTCCCCCCATCGTTTCAACCTCTGGTGTGTATTTTATTGAGCCGTTCTCATCCCTCCCAACTGCATAAGCTGTGTTCAAAATGTATTTCCCTGCTCATTAAAACGGACAGGCATGCACACTACATACAGACTCTCTTGTTCTGAGAATGGATCAGGCTATGAATGTTCTCTGAACTTACTTTCAAGTTTTCACACAATGAACTTCATTAATATTCTATAACTTTGATAAGTAAAAGTTAAAAAGTGCATTCCATCTACACTATTTTTAAAAGTTTGTCCATACGCAGGTGTATCACACAGATGCAACTTTTAAGATGTCGAAAGTTAAAAGTGGTTGCATGTCCAGATCTTTGCGTTTTGTTGCACTCCATCCAGTTGTTTTTGAACAACCCTTCCTTCATGAGCAACTTTGTCTGTTCTTAGTAAGTGTTGCATGTTGCCTTTAATAGTAGTGTGGTAATAGTAGGGGTTTTACACACGGTTCAGAGGGCATGATTAATTGTGTGTTATTTTTAAAAAATTAATTATTCACAGTAAATTAAGATGTTAAACTGACGGCCCTATTAATAATATACTGTAAATGTATATACAAGAGAGCACAACTATGAAAATCACAGTGTAGAAGCTTACCTATATGTAAACTAAAGGCTTCAGATCTTAGAGTACATAATTTACTAACTAGAAAATTGGAGAAAATGGGCCATATGTGTCTTAAGAACATATGTGCATATTAATTTTGGCAGTAGTATTTAAAATGTACATCTTACAGCAAATGAAACTGCTTTAGAGATACAGAGCATCATTATATCTTAAAATATTACTTTTTTTTTCATGTTGACATTTCTAAAACACTTTAAACAGCTAATTTGTCTTTAAGCATGCACAATTACATTGGTGGCTGAGGTAAAGTGGTGTAAGAAGGACCCTCGAGGCAGCATTTAAAGCATTTCACTTCTGGAGTCCCATATGCTGCACACCTTATATGTCTCCACTGATGATGACTCGCTAAACTCAGCCTTTATGTGTAAAAATGCACCAGCACAAATCTTTCTAACACCAGACAGACCTTTCTTTCAACGCATCAAGACCAAACTCCCCAAGCGCCCTCACAAGGGTACAGACAGCTCCCAGTACACTTCACAGGCTGTTTTCATCTCATCTCTCATCATACAGAGCAAATATCAAAAATGTGATTTGAATGTCAGGGAAAATTATCCCTGAAGGACAAAGGAAAAAGGTACAAAATGACAAACTCGTTCAACAGCACATTCAGTTTTCTTTTATTGGAATCAAACGAGCCGTCTTCCTCTCTTATTCCAGTATTCCCTTATGTAAAGACCTCATGTCTAAGAGAGGGAGAGAGAAGAAGAGAAAGAGCAAGGGAGGGAGAGAAAGCCCTCGCTTCTCCAGACAGTAGGCTAACAGCCCAGAAGGTTAATTGAAGTCTGGGAGAGTGACTTTGGTGGCCTATCTTTAACAGGACGACCTATAAATGTTTAAATGTTTGATTTCTGCTTAGCTATAGAAAAATGGATCTTGTGATCTTTTTTTGCATGGCTAATGTCCTTGGACAAGGACTTTGGACAGGTTATTGAGTTAGTGCACTAGATAAATCTGAACACCAGTCTTGCATTACTCAACTAATGAGCTAATGAAATTTGAAAAATCAGTGCACTTCCTTCAGGGGATTGGACAGGAACCGAGACATTAGCAGGTGGCATGAAGATTGTTTGGAACTTTGAAAAATGCCTTGACTTGTAGGGGAATCGTTCAGCAGCGTTTCATCCATCAACATGAACCTACAGATATTTCAAAGCCACGAAACTTCAGGCCTATCTGAGAATGAAATCTGCAGAGCATCCTAAATCTTTAAAAACTAATTTAGTTAATGACTTACCGCTGGCGATTAAAAGCTCTGCCTCCAGTTATACTGGCCTACTGATCAAAGTGTTTCATGATTTACTCGGCAGCATTTGTGTGTTTGAGTGTGCGCGGGCACGCACATAATCCTCCTTTTGCATCCTCGTCATTTGCGAGATAACCTTGTCATCGATCCGCAAAAAATGCCTGTAGATGAAACGTGCATTCTTGAGTTCTCTTAATCAAGAAGCTTATTGATTATATGACTAATGATGGGCCATTAAGATATGGCTGAAATGAATGGTCTGTCGTATCATACTGAGCTCTCAGCTAATAGGATGTTTCAATCAAGAGATGTTCATGATATCGCTTCTGTTACAACCGCTCTCTAATTTTATCTGTTCTTTAAGATAAGTTAATGTTCTTGTTATGTCTAGAATGCTATTGATTTGCCACTGCTTGGGTATTACAACACTATTTCATCTGTTTTCCTCTGCATATAGAAGTATGATACGGTCTGGAGGCGGGTGAGGGGGGGTGGGGGGTTCCGTGGACAGGTGTGCTAAATGACTGACCAAGCAAATGTTTCACTTCCTGTGTCTTTCTTATATTTAACACTGGCTTTTCCATTTACTTTTTATTTACTTGTGTTGATAGGGAATCATTTCAGTGAGAAATGAAATTTAATTTAAACAAGCACAGCTAAGTAAAATGCAGGTCAAAGTAAAATTAGAAAAGAAGATCAAGAAGAAAAAGAAAAGTATAGCAGGGGTCAGATGCACTTTGTTTCTGTTCCTAAGATGACTAGTTTATTTTTTTGTAAGCATTACATAAGTTGACTGAGAAGTGCATTCTAAGTTCAATTTAAGAATGCAGGTTTTTGATATTGTTAAATAAATAAATAAATAAATGGGATGTTTGCATCAGTTTGAGGCGAAATAAATTAATCAAAAATATTAA
>SCHK01424188.1:0-10274 GCA_004124795.1 Poropuntius huangchuchieni | reverse complement strand
TTGTTGTTGTTATATGTAATGAATAATAATAATAATATAACTTGTTAGACAAAACCAAGATAAAAAATAAACTTGCACAGTATTATATAATAACATAATGTTATTATAATAAGTAGTAGTAATATTGTGCTAGTTTATTTTCATCTTTGTTTTAGACTGTCTAACAAGTTCAAGTATTTTTCATGTAATACGAAATAAAAAGCATTGCTTGTTGTTGGGTGTTACTGTTTAGAAATCAAATGATGCCATTATCAGTAAAAAGAACTAGTAACCAAGTGCGAGTTTAGAAGTGTAAAAAAATATCAGTCAAATCGATTAACTGCCTATGTCTAGTTTTGGATTTATCAAAATGATTTGTCAAGCACTCCAACAGAGAGTTTGTCCTTGTCCATGAAAAATGCATTTGTGCTAATGCTGCTAAGCTGAGGCTTACGTAACACTTTATTTTAGTATTTTATCTGTTTAGTTTCACACATTTCTCTTGTGCTTTTCCGTCTTCCATATATTTCCTCCTTGACTGAACATTAATGCTGAAGTGTCAAGCTACTGGTGCGAAAGCAAAATGTAGACGCTTGTTCACATCATGGAAAATAGGATTTTTCTTGCTTTTCTGAAATATAACTGTTTGATGTACTTTGTATAAGTCCTTCCCCAGTAACACCTCATTCAAAAATCATTTATCAGAAACACAATAATGTATAACCTCCCATATTTACATATCAATGCATATTCAAAGCTCAATGCAATTGTTCCTCATTTTTCATGCATAGTCATTTACATACAGAGATCTTCAAGGTACAATAGCAAAATCAGCCTGTTTAATTCCCTGGGTCAGAGCAAGGAAGCAAAATGTGTTGAGTAAGATGAAATTTGGTGCAAGGAAGACACATATACACACATACAAAAAGTTATTTACCTTCAAAAGTGTCTTTAAATAGTTTCTCTGCCATAACAGTAGATCATCTGTAAGGGAAAATTGACCACAGAAGACGAGTTTATGCCAGAGATGCCTGTATGACTTTTGGTTTGACCTGCCATGTCATATCACAAATTAAGAATCTTTATATATATATATATATATATATATATATATATATATATATATATATATAAAAAATTGTATAAATATATTTATAAATATATACAATTTTTATATATATGGCTTTTTTCATAGATAACTTTTTAATACTTTTTAATAAATTTTATTATGAAAAATATAAGTGGATTTTGTTTAAAATAATTTAAACATTTGAAAAAAAATATTTGCTTCTAAAATTAGAATAAAATAAAAATATAAAATTAAAATTTTTAAAAAATTGAAACCATTAGACTAAAAAAACTATAATTGCACGATTGCCATGAAATAATTTGTTTGAAATATTTTTATTTCTTTATATTTTCATAATAAAATTTTCTAATGATTTAGATATATTATTAGTAATTAAATTCTTACATTTAAAATTTGTTTATAACAAAATGTTAAAATTTAAACAAATGAATAAATGTGTGTGTGTGTATATATATATATATATATATATATATATATATATTTAAATACTTGTATATATTTACGTATAACGCAACATTTACTTTTGGCCCACAACCAAAGTTTGATTTTTGGTCCTTTGTATTAAAAAAATCTGTTGTTATTCAGCTCAATTCAGTTTAATGGTTATTCAGTTCAGTTCAATAATAGTGTCGATGTTGCAAAATTCATCCATTATGTAGTAACTTATGTAACTCTAGTTTCAGTGCTGTCAAACCAACATTACAGAAAATTGATAATAAAGTGATCATAATGAATGCACATTCATTATCTAGCAAAAGTATTTTGCATAACCTTAATAGAAACTGCTAATAGAAAGCGCACACTAAATTAGACATTATTATGAACAACGTTATATAAAAGTTTTCCTGATTTAAAAAAAACAAAACATGCTGCTACAGATTTGAACTGATCGAGAAGCAAGGTCATTTTAAATGCTTTGCATTGACTGTATAAGTCACCATTCAGCCTGTTTATTCAGGGTTTATTCAGCACGACTGAGACATCTGCTGTCCTGTTTTCATAAGATCCCGACACGCACCCGCCAGACGTGGGAGAGCGACTTATGGAGAGCATTATATCAGCAGACAGAAGAAGTCAAAGAAGGTTTTTAATGTTTCATATCTGGGTTTGAACAGATCTATTGTCTCCCTTAGGGACGGCCCTGACCAAACATCCCCACAGATCGGTCAATTCAGTGGCAGCTCGCCTCAGGAGGCCGTTTCCAGCACGTCCAATCACATCCTGCTCAAGTTCCACAGCGACTTCAGCACCAGCGGATTCTTTCTTCTGCGTTACCATGGTGAGCGGAATCTTGCGCAGTTTTCGCTTCCTCTTTCACGACGGCTTAGTTCACTTATAGTTGTTTATTGTCAGCTCGATTATCCAGGCTTATTCCCTCACGCCCACAGAACATGTTACTTATGCCGTACGTACGCTGAGGCGAGCCGTGAACGTACATACATTCAACCCAAACTGTGGCATGAAATTGCATTAGGAACCTTCTGGATTGTGTGCCTTCGAACGCCTGTTTAGCGTGTCACGTTGCTGCTTTCTGGCCCCTTGTTTTACTGCAAGGGCTAGAAATTGCATTACTTGTTTCTTCGGAAAATGGCTTCGATTATTGCAGCTGCCACATTCCGATGGCGCTATAATGTGTTTGGAAACTTCCATCATCCGTAATAACAGCCATTTCTGAACGAGCAGGTGTGGAAACATATGCATTCGGCTTCTAAGGCAGCATCCTAGCTGTTATGGAACCTTGTAAGTGATGATTTGATACGCTCTACATAGTGTGCATCATACAAAACAGATGCACTCTTCGTATGGAGGCTGAAAAATTGATTTGCATTTAGCATCCAGCACAATACTCGAGCATAAAATGCATTGGTTTTAATTCGAAATGGCTTCAATGGTGTGAATGCTTATTGGTTTTGATTTAAATGCATGTATGTTTTTGATGCAAATACCTCAATCCACAATTTTGGATTTATTTCGCTTATGAAATAGATTTGGTTTTTTGGCTAAAGATTTGCTTTAAAGTGTGTCCAGTTGCAATAATCTTTGTGTACGATGCTTTGTAATTCTGTCAGTGTAGGTGGATCTCTAGGTTGTGGCTTTTAACAGGGGAAATAGCATCTGAACACGACGGATGACCTTTGAACCCCATCGGCTTTCCCTAATCTATTTTGCAATTGTGATGGGAGACCGTTATTCAATAAAGGACGTTAATATCTGCGTTAGCATATTTTCTGCTGATGCTTTTGTAGTTCACCAATAAACCGATACAACATAAGGAAGTTATGTCAAGTGCTGCAAAACACAAAGCTGATTAGAATTTTAAAAGATAATAAAATAAGATGGTCCCAGAGCTGCCAAAATGCCCATATTCTCCGGTTTAAAATTGCCTTTAATGTGTTAGCGTAGTAACAGCTGAGTTTTTCTGAGTGTTTCTGAGTGTTCCTGTGTTTCCCCAATGATGAATTCTAAATGAAATGTGTTTTTGTTTGTCGGTGTTGGCGTCGAACAGTATAGAGGTCATTTAGCTTTTCTGTGGCTGGTGAATCTTCATGATGTTAAGATACTGAGAGCGTTTGCTGGATCTTACCTATTTAAAAAAGGTGCTTATACTCATTTGAAGAAACCCTTAACTCTGTGTATTCATCGTCTTAGCGTTTGTTCATTGTGTTGGTAGTTTGCATAAACAAGCACCACTTCTTTTCTTCAGAAAGTGGATAAAATACATTTGAAATGATTTATATGTAATATTTGCCATTAATCATTATTATTAGCTAATTAAATTGTCACATGTAAAGTGAATAATATTACACAAAAAATAAATGTATTATTATTATATTTATTCATTTTATTTTTTATTATTAACCCCTTAACCCAGACTATAAATGTATTAATCTTCGTTGTGTCGGCAGTTTACATAAGCATCACTTTTTTTGCAATTTTTTCTAATATTTTATACACCGTTACCATTAATAATTACAGGAATTTTTATTAATTAGCAAATTATTTAAAATTGTATTACATTTAAAATAAATAACATTATTACAGCAAAAACCTATTTTAATTATTATTATTTTTATTACCCTTTAACCAGCATCGTATATATTCAAAAATATATTTCCATGCTGCCATTTTGTTAGTTTATATTGTAATTTTAGAGAAGTATTACATTTTATTAGAAAATTGATTTATTAGATTTAAAATGAATCATTTTAATATTACAGTAAATTATTATAAATATATTACAGTAAATTATTATCATCACCTTAACTATGTATTGATTTTCAGGATTATAAACAGGGTTGCATTATGGCTATTTTTCTTCATGAAATATAAAAAGATATTTTCCCATGCTGTCATTTTGCTAATGTTTTTATATAGTATTTACCATTAATAATTACTGTAAATTACTACAGTTGAAAATGAATTATTTTAATATTATAACACAACTCATTTTTATTGTTTTTAATAATGTTTTAAAAGTAGATTCGCATGTGCATAAATGCACTGAATTTGAAAATCATTTCCTTATATTTATTACCACACAACAACATGAAGTTTACATAAACTATTCATAACATTTGTGAATTATATGTCTTTGTGAGGGCGTACCGCTCAACATATTATGTCTTCAAATGATGTTACATCACAACAGTGACTGTTATCGTAACACACCGGTAATAGAAGGTTCTTAATGCATATGATCCTCATTTAGAAACTCTTGCGATTAGACATTGTTATAATTGTAAGGCATAATCAGCGTTGGCGAGGCAGATGCTATGACCCTTAATTACGATTCATACTTTGTTGTACGTTTCGAAAAACTGGGTTGACAGGTGTGATGATTTAAGATGTAAGTGTGTGGGTTGTATTCAAAGCGTTATCACTTAACCAGCAGCTAAACATCCCGTTTCTCACTCATCTCGTTCCCTTCGCAGCTTACCAACTTCGTGTCTGTCAACCTCCCCCACGTGTCGCCAACGCAGAGATCCTGGCTGAAGATGATGAATTTGAAATCGGTAAGACTGCAGAACGTTTGATGATCATCTGTTTGCATAGATTCATCACGCGTCGAACCCTCATTAAAGAGACGCTCCCAAGGTGCCCACCTTCGCAATGCAGCGTTTCTTATTTAATGTGAAAGAAAATGCCCCTTTCTGTGGGGAAAATAACACCCGACGCTCTGCATTTGTCATCATTACTGTCACAAGCGTGTAAGCGGTCAGGTCTTAATTAGCTAATGTGTTGTTGAGCGCTAGTTGTAGTGGAAAAGCAAAGATCTGTGTGTGTAATTACTCAACAGGAGACATCATCAGGTACCGCTGCCTGCCGGGCTTCACGCTGCTCGGGAGCGAGATCTTGACCTGTAGGTTGGGCGAGCGACTGCAGATGGATGGTCCTCCTCCGGTCTGCCAAGGTTAGTTTGGCAGCACATCCAGCACACTGTCTCATTTGTGTCTGCGCCCTTCCTGTTTTTATGTCTCACGTCGTTAGCTCTGCCGCTAGTTGTTAGGCTCTTTTGGACTTCCGGATGAAGGAAAGCGCAGTACGCCGTTGTGAGTCATTGTGTTTAAAACTTAATATCAAACAGCATGATTCCTGATGTCTTGAAGTAGCACTCACAACCGTGAGTGCCTGTGTTTACGCCCGCCCACATTTACGTGTAAACATAATGATTATGTGCCGTTCAGTCAAGTTCAGTATTCAATATTAAATTCAAATACATTAAAGCTATTGTTAACTAGAAGAAGTATAAAATATACTTTACGTTCTGATATTTTTTCCCATATTAATAATGAATGAAAATTAAGTTAGGTATTATATTTCAAATTAATCATTTAGATTATACAGCAAATTTTAAACTGAGGTAGCAAACAGGTCACAGTTTAGCTGAATGCAACTGAAATTCAAATGCATTGACGTTATTATTAACTACAAAGACAAAAATTAGAATGCTTTCCATTCGGCCATTTTCCCCATAGTTTTTATTAGTATTCGTCATCAATAATTGCAGCAATTATTACAGTGATTTGCAAATTAATGTAATCATTATATTTGAAATGAAAAATTTAAAAAATAAAAACTGAATTGTAGTAGCAAATTTAAAATAGATTAAAATAATTGAAATCCAAATGTATTGATGTCATTTTCAACTTGAAAGAGTATTTAAAGTATTTAAAAAATCCATTCTGCCCTGTTTCTAACATTTTATATAACTATTTACCATCATTTTACAGCAGATCATTACAGTTTTTAGCATATTAACTAACCCTATCCTTTTAATATTGCAGCTGAAATTCACTTGCATTGTACTTTTCAACTAGAAAATTTCCTAATATTTGATATTAGTATTTACCATTAATAATTAGAGTAAATTATTACAGTTTTATCATATTAATTACATTTGAAATTAATGATTTTAATATTACAGCAGAATATGAATTGAGGAAGCAAACACTGTGCTGACTTGCAATTGAATGTTAATATACATTGAAATACGTTAAGTTTGAAGTATGTTTTTAAAAATAAATATGTACACATTTTTTATATATTTAGGACCTCCAGGTTTTCGAAATGCATCGCCTGTGTTGATTTTCTTTGAATTGCAGTTCAGTAATTCATCTTCAAATCATCTCGACACTCTAAAGAGTAGCAACGAGTAGCAATGCTTTTATTTTATATCCTAATCCAGCTTTGTATTTCAGTGCCATTCTGTTAAGTAGCACATTGCTTGAAAATTATACTCTACATAACAGTTTATTAATCTCAAAATGTTCTGATTGTCTACGATTGTGTCATGTCACATTTAGTGAGAATAGTCAAATTACTGCAACTTGTCACTCCCCTTCATGTTGGGTAAAAGTAAATGATGAGGCAAAAAACCTTGATTATAAGGTTGACATGATAAGTGCTCTTCAGGGAGAAAAATGAAATAAAATGATAAAGTGAAAATGGTCTCTCTTTAGGGAGTTGCATAAGCGTAGAACATGGTGACAATGTCATGCAATCAGTTTAGTCTATATGTGCTGTTGATTTGTCGATTTGTCAGATGGTGTTTTTGCCAGCATGGCTCATTTGAAAACATGCCTGCCTGGATTTTTGTAAAACTCATTTCTATACAATTAGTGATTTATGAGTTATAAAACAACTATTTTTATTCTTTATTCACACAAATTACGTGACCAGATTAGCAGTCATTAATGATTTTTTTCCCCCCACAATTCCTTATCCAATACTTTATGACCTCAAAACACATTTAAAATAATGAATAATATGTAAACTAATACATGTTGATGTTAGCATCACACAACCAGCTCCATATGTGGCTTTTTTTTGTGATGTAGTAAACTTGCTGGGAAGCGCACCTAGTATAAGAATTGTGAAGCACACAATAAAAAGGCTCAGATAGCAATTGAAAATGTCACGTTTGCTTGAGCTTCGTGTTTGCTAACTTTTATTTTTGATTATGCTTAGCGTCAGGTATAGTGTAGGTGGTACGTTATTTTCAGATGCATTAATCTTTTAGCATCACACTCCGTACGTTTCTGCCACGATACATGCAACAAACAGTTCAATTAAAAGTTGCCAGTTTAACGTTCACCTGTTTCTGCCGAAACTAAACACTGCTTTAATGCCATTCAATGGACGTTTCATTTTGAAAGTGTCATGAAACTTTCGGGAAGCAACATGCTGTGATATAATTATGCAGAAATGTCACCAGAGACACGTTTTTCCATCGAGCCTGGGTTGGTTTTCGCACTATTTAACACATGGTCATTCGGTTACTTCCTAGTGCAATGTCCTGACAATGACGTTCTGTTCGACTCGACGGGCGTAATCCTGAGTCCAGGTTATCCTGACAGCTACCCCAACCTTCAGATGTGCTCCTGGATGATCAACGTGGAGAAGGGCTACAACATCACACTGCACTTTGAACTCTTCCAGACGGAGAAAGAGTTTGATATTCTGGAGATCTTTGATGGTGGGTTTGAATTATTCCTCATATTCAGGCATCATCTGACAGCCCGTGCAACTGTGTCCCTGAATATTACAGTCATTATTCTCTGGCCTGTCGTAACACTGACGCTTTTCTTGAAAATTTGAAATGAAATTTGGAGCCTTGGGAATGTGTTTGAGAAATAACGGAGTTGCTTTTTTAGACCCATGACCATTACGAGAGAAATATTTCCTATCCCCCTAAAAAAACTCATTTAGAACCAGCAGACATGCAAAATGCTGGGAAAGATTCAAGTATTTCTTGATACCGAGGCAATGGCAAAGACAATTCGAAATACATTCAGAGTGTTATTAGCGCTAATTACTTAAGTGCTTGCAATCAGCAAATTACCCTATTACTCATCATTGATTGGATGCTCATTAATGCCCATGGCATTTGCAGAGCCCCAGTGGAATAGGAAGTGAGAAGTAATACCAATTTCCTTCTCTCAGGCCAGATTTTGTGTTCATGTTTTGCAGCGAAGCAATTTTTGGAGCTCTTTCCCCAGTGTCTAAAACTAAATCGTCTGAATCCCATCGGACGGACATTTCCACATGATGGATTTATTCGGAGAAATCTTCTTTGCTCATTGCCACATATGGAAACAACTTGTTAAAGGAATAGTTCACCCAAAAATCAAAATTTGCTGAAAATGTACTGCCTCAGGCCATCCGAGGTGTTGATGAGTTTGTTTCTTCCTTGTAACAGATTTGGAGAAATTCAGCATTACATTACTTGCTCTGCAGTGAATGGGTGCGATCAGAATGAGTGTCCAAACAGCTGATAAAAACATCACAATAATCCACAAGTAATAAACACCACTCCAGTCCATCATTTATGTCTTCTAAAGTATAAAACTGTGTGTTTGTAACAAACAAATACATCAAGGTATTTTAACTTCAAACCATTGCAAAAGTCCTCTAGCTGTAATATTAGTTTCTCCAGTGAAAAAAGTCATCTCATCTGAATCAGGAGAGAAAATTGCACATATAAAGCACTGTTTACAAGTAAAAAGTGGATTTTAATGTGAGAGGACAACAGGGGACGGACTCTTTTTTTTTTTTTTTTTACTGGAGGAAGCATTATTATGGATTATGGATGGGTATTTTGGCCAGAAGCGAAAGTTTCAATTTAAAATGCCCTAATGAAGATTTTTTCATGAGTTTTTCACTTCACATAATGCTAATTGATGGACTGGAGTCATGTGGATTACTTTTGGATTGTTGTGATGTTTTCATCAGCTGTTTGGACTCCCATGTACTGCAGAGGATCCATTGGTGAACAAGTGATATAGAAATGCTAAATTTCTCTAAATGTGTTCCAATGAAGAAACAAACTCATCTACATTTTGAATGCCATTAGTGCATTTTCAGCAAATTTTCGTTCTTTAGTAAACTGTTCCTTTAAAGTTTGAAAGTGCTGCACTGATTCTGTTAGAATGTCAAAATTGAATTCTGAATTGCATTCGGTCTCCTAAATTTGCAGTTTGCAAACTTCTTCAAACTATCCTAAGAGCGTTTATTTGCTGTTTTATTGAAATTGGAAATGCAAATGTGTTTTATTTTGTTTTATTTTTTGCAGGACCAAATATTTACAGTCAGAGTCTGGCTGTGTTGAGCGGAGATCTAAGTGTGCCCTTCAACATCACCACCACGGGTCACCAACTGTTTCTCCGCTGGTCGTCTGATCACGGCACCAACAAAAAGGGCTTTCGTATCACTTACGTGGGTGAGTATCAAAGTATGTATCCCCGATTGGTAATTCCTTTCAGTTCTATGTGTGTCTCTCGTGACCTTTTGTCTGTCCTGCCCATGACACGTTCGTCCAAGTCTGTGTCCCATCTGTCCATGTGTTTGTGTCCAAATGTTTGTGTATTTGTATGTAACTTCGGAGGCAGGAAATGTAATAGAAGTTGCCTAAAAACTGCATAGGCCTAAAATTCTGAAGAATGTGATCAAATCATAAAATTTTACAGTTCATTTTATGTAAGATGTCACATTTTAGGCCTGTTTCACACGTCCTGCTTGTGCAGTATGTAAGGAAAACTGCAAGCACCGGTGTGTGTTGAACTCCCACACTAGCCACATATTTTATGTAAATTCTGGGGCAGTGCATAGATAACATGCCCGATGCACATAAAATTTCCAAAATGTGCATAAAAATGCACACTTGAGGTAGATAAATGTGCATACACTGTCACATCAGGTATTTTAC
>SCHK01424066.1:0-17009 GCA_004124795.1 Poropuntius huangchuchieni | reverse complement strand
TGTGTGTGTGTGTGAGTGTGTGTGTGTTTGAATGGGGCTTCTCTTTTACAACTATCAATACCGGGATAACCACGTATTAGCATTCAACCGAACACGCAGTCATCTCTCAGCCTTTTAGCCAAATTGGGTGTCTTAATGTCACAAAGCAGTGGCAGTCAACCTCTGCGCGTTGCCATAGGAGTTTCGGTACTGAACAGCAGAACGCTGTGATAGGCTTGTAGCAAGCCACTCCGCAGAGGCGGATTTTAAATCATCCAGCCTCTTCTATTAGACTTGAGACTTATTGAGGTAGAAACCATAAAAAATGAAGAAGGGAAATTTAATCCCTGAAATATTGATTTGCACATTAATATCATATAGGCAGTGGGCAATTTGGCTTCATGGAAATGACACATTGTCGACCCTAGGAGAAGCCTCAGCCAATCTTACTGCAGAACATGTCTCAAGAGTTATTAAAGGCTCCTCGCGTTGGCTTCACAATATTCCGTGCTGCCTCGAATCAATCTGTACACTGTACAAAATTATGTGGACTCAAAAACGCAAAACACATCTGATACTAAATCAAAGCACGTTTAATAGATCCAGATGCCTTGTGGTACCATAAAACGACTGCATTTAAATGAACATTTCTAATTACATTAATGCAACCGAATGCACTGAAACACATCTTTTCTAAACCTTTTGTGTCTTTCTGGGACAGCAGATCTCAGACACAACCTTTTTTTAAAAAATAAGATTTTTGCATCTAGCAGTTGCTGCCATGCTAACCAAAATTTCTGAATGAAACACAGCCTTTTATTCTTTAATAGAAATACAAATAATTCAAGCTGAAAACGTAAGTTTAATGTGAAAATAGAGAAAACACTTTTACACACAATAAATAAATATGTACATAATAATAATAATCGTGTTATTACTGTAACAAAAAAAAACTAAATAATAAAAAAACTATATTAATGAAAAACGAATCCAACAAAAAATAGATGCAATTCCGGTGAAATTCCAATTTGCAAACAAATCCATGTATCCACAAAGGATCGTATTAATACAAAAAGCGTACAAATCCACAATGTCTAACGTAGAAAAATCAAGCGCTGCTGATTTAATACACAAGCAAACAAACATGCTGCCAACGGTACAAAGTAACCCCCCAAAAACAACGTGAAAATCCTACAAATACGGAGATCCAGACAGTGAAAATCTGCTGGTTTAGAGAGCAGAGAGCGCAGACACACAGCGATACACACCGCGGCTCTGTGCTCTGCCTCCCCACTGCCTGTGTTTTTTCTGTGCTCTCAATGGAAGCGATCGATGCCCTTGTCACTGTCGCGTTCCAATCGGAGCCAAGACTCTGTCTCACACTCACCATCAACCCAAAAGCCAAGCGCTCACACACATGCCACGGTCTTCAATGCCAATGTTAACGTTTTACCACAAAAAAACGAAAACTCTCAACTTTAAGAATCTACCGACCTTACTATAAACTCGGGACAATTCTCTCAGGAAAAACGTTAAGGGAATGAAAGGAGAAGAGAAGGAAACTTACGGGCAAGACAGAAGACACGAGTAGTTTAAACACGGAATGGTCTTTCTGATGAAAATAGGAATGATTTCGGTCCTTTTTATTCCGTTTTTTTTACGTCTGCCACAGACACGAAGGAGTCCGGGATATGGCAGAAGAGACCCTCGGCGGCTGTTAGAGTTCAATCTCTCCTCTCGTTACCATCACCCGAGCCGCAGCGTGGAGAGGCTCTTTTATACGTTGCAGGTAACAGAAATATACGAAGAAGCATCTTTTAGTTATCTGAGGTGAACTGTGCAGCTTCTGAGTCTATCTCAAGATACATGACGGAAAACACCGGTCCGGAGCGACTTGCATCGTCGTGTCAAAACGTAGCCTTCGCGTTTCTTACGGTTACAGGATATACTGGCGGTTCTCGACACGTTACCTTTTCGAACAGATGTTTTATAAAATGTTATGACTTGTATTGTTTGAGACGTAAGATACGCAATTTGGTGAAATGTAAGGAAGCCCTGCTGTTTAGCGTTTGCTGTGATGAGGCGAGTCCAACTCCTGAGGCGGACACAACAGCCGCGAGCGTACAAATCGGTCCACTTTCCACTCCGTATCAGCGAATAACGGTAGAAAATATAGCGAAACTTAACATTTACGGCGGTTTGCTCGCAAAAGAAACGAAATGGAGCCCTGAAAAGGTTTACGGTAGGACAACATCGCCTGACAGTTCGCGGATGTTCGGCAAAACGACTGTTTTACAAACTGAGAGGAAAATATTTAGTCTGACATTTGTCGAAATTATATCACATAAAGCCGTAATCCGACAGCGGAATAGCGCAGATTCGGCAGAACTAGTCGCGAAAGAAAATCAATACTCGACCTAAATTTAACACCAACTACTCAATAAAAGTTGAAGGAAAAAAAAACTTACTTTCTTCCCCCGCAGTTCCCTCCGCTTCTTCTCTTGATATTTGCTTTTTCTGAAGAAAATCACATCCAATGATAGCGCGAGTAGGTAACAAAAAGGATAAAAAGAAAAAAATGTAACAATAATCCTCCAACTTTATTGGAAAAAACGTAAATACTACAGTAAGAGTCGATCCTTTGGGTCCGGTTGTGTAAAAGATGTGTCGACGACTGCCTAGCAGTTTCGGTTGTGGAGGGGTAAGGGAAAGGAGGTAAGGAAATGAAAATCCGATATGTCTTTATTCTGCTAATTATTATCGTTTTAGCCCTGTTTAAAAAAATGGCTGATTAAGTTGAGTGCGCATGTCTTTGTGTGTCTATTCTCGATATGCACTCTGGGAATGAGAGAGAGAGAGAGAGGGGGAGTGAGCGCGCGAGGGAGGGAGAGAGAGAGCGCGAGGCAGAAAGAGAGAGACGTAATTAGTGAGGTGATCAACAGTCTCCACATTGCAAATGACGCGCTGTTTCAACTTGGAGAGCCGAAGGGCTGTACGAGCCAGATTCCTAAAATGATCTAATAGGGGGAAAATCTTTTTCGGTGGGCAAGACGTCCTGTAACGGCCTGGAACATTTTGTGGGACAATAAGAGATTTTTTTGCACTTTTTGAGTCAAAGCTGTTTATTTATTATTTTAACCAAAATAAATAAATAAATACATTCAATAATGTTCAAGACAACGTGTTATAGTATGGCACTTTTCCTATTAAGTCTGCATGCTGTTATTAAAAATAAGATTAAATCTGATATTGTTTGTAATGCAGTCGGCCTAAATATCATGTACTTTTAGCAATGCTTCCTCCTCGATATTTTTTTGTTAAAGATAGAAATAATGAATCGCTCGAGACGCTTCGATTTATGAAAATGATCAGATTTCAAAAAGCAGAAACATGCATTTGGATACTAGTGTTCCAATAACACCCGTTTGCATTGTAGGGAATATATATATACATATTATAAATATTATAAAATATTACAAATATATAATATATTAAAATATTATAAAACAACACGACTGAAATTGCTATTCCCATAGTACAGTAGACAATAAAAAGAATGAATGAAATGCAACGCAAATGAAGAGAAAACATGAGAAAAACAAATACTGTACAGGTGTCGATTATTATGAACTGTTATCCGCGTGACATGTAAAATGTCAATATCTGAGCAGATTAAATGGACAAATCGTATCGGTTGTAAATGCTATGTATTTAAAATGATTTTCAGTTACTGTATTGCAGCCTCTTGTATTGTATTGTAAGAGAACATGCAGATGTGAATATCATTTTGCTTTTATAAGAGATATTTAATGGAACACTGTATAACTACGCATTTGTTTTGCAAACAAAAAATATATGTAACGTTAAATTAGATTCAAATAATAATTCGCAGAATATTTATCAGCAAGACAGTGTTCAAAATAAACCTCAAAAAGTACACTACTTGACAGTAAATGGGCCTCGGAATTAAAGCCCACATAGTAACCTATGCCAGGCTTATGAACTTTGCATCCTTCTGTTTCACTCATCAGGCGTTTGGTTCATATTCAAACACGCATGGAAATGCTCCGATTGATTAGCCAGTTTGGATCTCCTAAAATGTCGCCACTGAAAGGAGACCCGACAAGATGTTAATCGTGAAGAAAATCAAAAGATCGGCTCTCCTTTATGAAAAAATCGAAGGGGTTGAATTGAGCGAGGCTCTGTTTCCGGATCGCACGATAAGGATGCTATACCGGAGCTGTGTTTGCAGTAAAACACGAGCCCTTGGATTGGCATGTCTACTGTGGGTCTTTGCATGGGCGAGAGGTGGTCAACAGAGGCGTTACTTCTTCACCCCTGATCCACTGTTTCTAGTCCTCGGGGGACTCGTGCCTGCCAGACCCAAGTGGTGTTTCGGCAGAATGAACGAGAGAACAGAAACAAGACCGAGACGAGCTTGCAATAGGACACGGAGAGCTTCAGATTTTACCTTCATATAAACGCAAAGCAAATGCGGCGGAGTAAAGGTTATTTATTTGCCACTGACGACTGTATTTCTGCTGCTCACCGCGGAGGACTTTAAAACTATTGATTTAAAGGTCTCACCTCTTATGCAAGTATGCTTTGACGGATACATTTAGCGTAGTTAAAAGAGTTGTGCTGTCTTTTGAACTGTTTTGGGTTGTGAAATGGAGAAAGTGGAAGCTGCGTGGCTGATATAGTGCTTATCTTAGTCTGTAGCACTTTCTCGTGTCCACCCTCGTACTTTCTGCTCTTCTTTCTCTCAGGCTATCTGACGAACATCGCTTTATTTGCGTATCATTTAATCTTAATTTAATTAAAGACTGTATTTTGTTGCAGTGTGTTTTTGAAATGTACAAATTTTGAGATTTTTCCTTTTATTTTTTGGTTGTTTGGTAAAAGCTAGCGTGTACTGTAGCCTACAATGACTAGCATTTATCTTTGGAGATTAGCCTGTTTGTTTATTGTCATATTTCAATGTGTTTTCTTAATTTTCAGCTATATGGATATATAAACAATATCACAAGCTTTGTTCGCTTTATTATGACATTTTGAAATGTTGTCTATGAGACATATCAAAAACTGCATGAATATTGATTTAAGTGAAATGTCAATAAAGCAATCATAATACAATTCGCGACCTGTGATTTCTTATAATTGTCTTTCTAAAACGTACGATGTCTAACAATGACTTCAGGGTTTCTTTTTCGGTTCTTTGCTCGTACTGAATGAGTGAATGACTGTCCTGCCCCACAAATGAAAGGTTTGTCCAAACCGCCTGGCGCCCTCTGGGGTCTGAGAGGTCACGTTTTGACAGTAACTGACCCTTTGTAGCCGCATAAAACACTGTCCAAAATGCTTTGCTAACGGAGAATTAAGTCCCATTAAAAATTCTCAACTCTCTCACACACGCACTTCAAAAAAAAGTTTTCAATATTTGTGGAAGACGGGAAAACCTCCGTGCAATATAACAAACGTAGCCGAACATGCATTATCAGAACGAAAACATCTAAATGTATTTAAAACACAATTGATTGGCTATAAAATCGCTTTTCATGGCACTATTTGGTAAAGTCGATATGGCAAAGCACTCACAAAAATGATCACACTGTGAGTAAACAACAACAACAACAACTAAACAGCCAGAAAAGTAGCCTACAAACCACGCCACAAGAATATTTATTTCAAAGTTAAAAGATAGGCTACCGATGTAATTTTCCCTAAAAGTCAAATCGTTTCAAACATGTCCCAAACAGGAATCTCACAGTTCTCTCTTAAAAACAAGAAGAAAATGCTTAACATCCACCACAAAAATAAGAAGGAAAAAAAAAATCTCCGTCATCTGTATCCGATCAGCTCTCTTTTGTCTTTTAAAAATGACAGTTACACTAAAGCGACATATTTCACGTGCAATCTGTTTAAAACATTACATTTTCTTTAGCACTATATATTCCCATCTCTTGTTTATAAACGCCAGCTAAAAAGAAAATAAATCGCTTGTACCTTTGGTATAAAAGGGCATCCCGGTGTCCTCTGTCTCTCTGATGCTCCGCTTATAGCATATGGAAACTCTTTTGAAAATGCCTAGATTTGGCACATTGTCATTGAAAAGAGCGGAGCGCGGTGATGCTGGAACACAAAATGGGAAATAAGTTGGGGATTGGGTGCAGCCTCCCTCAATGCGGACTTATCTAACTTTAATTTCATATACCGCACTGACATGTCATTCAGAATGATTTGAACAATTAGAACGTTCTCGCGATTTTTAAACAGAGTAAGAAGTGCCTCGCACAATGCTATGGCGCGTTCGTATATAGTTAATATTTTATTAATTTGCTTTTGTGTACAACACAAACAAATAAAAGATTGCGTGAACAATATGTAAACAACGTCGTGGCAAAATCACTGGCAACGTAAAATCGAGATTCACAAATGCTTGTTTGTAAAACACTGGACTTTCGATCAATGTATTGGGACATTTCGATCGATTATATAAACGAAAATCCATATACGACATGAGACCGGTATCAGCACGACTTTCACCTTTCATGAGAAACAAAACGAAGTGTCAGAAAGCAGTAAGAACATAAATAAGCGATTAAACTATATTTATTAGATTAGAAAAAAATACAAAACAATAACATTTGCTAACAACAGTATGTAATGTTTATAAAAATAAACATAAGGTTTAGTGTTAAAGATATACTATGTGAGATAAATCTGAATATTTTCGCCTGCCTATTTCACTATGAAATAAAGATAGAAAATAATTCATTGGCATGCTAAATGATGCACCGCGCTGAAACTAGTTTTAATGACAGCCATCAATATGATCATTCTATAATGTTACTGTTTGGATGTGGTAAATTCACACGAGCTCCCAGCTGCATGGGTCCCGGGATCACGGATGAGGGAGGCGGCCAGGCACGCGGTGCCATTCTGTTTATTTGATAAAGAAAATCAATGAGAGTGACTGTGGACTATTTAGCGAGACGTTTGAGAGGGGAAAATGGTTGGTTGAAAAGTGACTTCAGTTGGCTGGTCGATCTCATCGGGAAATGTACACTAAACTACACTCTCAGAGACACACTTGGTCCTCTCTTTGAGTCCATTCACCCCCACTGCCCCCTCCCACTTGGCCCTTTGCTCCTCGTGGTGCGGAGGTTTTCATTGTTGATCCCTCTTTAATAGACAAACGGGCAGGAGTTGCATCTCCGGCCATCTATCCTAAAGCAGGAGATTCTCCATCTGCTGAGCCCCTGAATGTATAGCCGTCTGTTTTGTTTATTAATTACGGTATATCATTTGAATATGAGTTTTATCTTTTCAAGCATCAAAACAAATAAATAATAATAAATGAAAACGTCAGTGATGATTTAAATCAGTTTACATAATGTATAACTTTTATTATAATTGTTAATGAATGTAATTATCATTATTAAATAAACGTAGGCTAAACAATAAAAATCATTTTCATTTATTTCAAAATAATTAATTATTGCTAGTGTGGATTAAGATGATTAAGCATGCAAAATCATTCCAATGATCTAATCAATGACACAATCAATAATGAGCTAATTAATTATAATTACAAATGAGCCTGCTGTTTGTAACTGAAAAGCCACTGAGACCCTCCCTATTCTGTGATTTTAAGCCCCCAGGACCAGAGCACCTACTGAGCGGGCTGCACTTAAACACTAAAACCAGAATCATTCAGAACACATATCAGTTCGAGCCATCGCCCCTGTTCAGGAGAGTGTATATTTCACTGGGTTATGGCTAATGCTCTAAAGCAGAGAAGAAACTGTGCTTTTCTTCTTATGAACTTTATTAAATTATTTGTCTTTTTGTGTGCTAGATAATTGCATTTCCAGCTTTCCCTGTTCAAATGAGTCTTTAACATGGCTAGATGTTTTCTTCTGCCTCTCCCGGGGTTAGAAGCTGCCCTCTCCCCCATACATAGTGGTGCATTCTATTTAGCGGATTACCTGGTTACCATTGGTCAGCACAGGAAAGGCAAGAGAGCAAAACCATGGCAACATGACAGATTCTAAACCCATCAGCCAAACTGGATGATAATGCAGTCAACTTGGTCAAGCGGCTTGAATTTTGCCTATGAGAAAAAGGAGAAACACGGTATTGTTTCATGTCAGAATAGTGTGTGCAAGATTACATTTGTGAATAAAATATCACTATTAAATATTAACGACTCATTTATTAAACGAGTACACGCATCAATTACTGTACATTTTAGGGAATGAATGAATGTGATGGTAAATGATTTTCCATCTTTGTTTTATTAAACAAAAATACAAATTATGATGTCAAAAGTCACAACATAAATTGAAATAATTCATGCATAAAGCTGCATGCAAAGATTCTTGATCTTTGTATGCGATATTTTCATCCTATGGAAAGATTAGAGAAAGTGTGTATCAAATGCTCTGTGTGGATCTACATAATTAATCAGCATTCTTAAGTGAATTACATTCCAATTAGCCAAACAAATGAACTAATCTGTCAAAACACAAACTCATTTGAATAATAAGACAATGTTTTTGATTGTTGTGTAACATCCATTTCACACTCTCAAATTAAACGCACTCAGTCAAAAAACAAAATGTCAGGACGCATCAGACATGAACGGCTAAATGGTGAAGCTATTTTTTTTGTTGTATTCCCATATAAATATAGCTAAGATCAACAGCAAATTATTAAACAAGAGGACAGCAATTCAATCCCATAACGAAACAAACGAGGTCAGTGAAAATATAGTCATTTGAAAAAAAAAAAAAAAATCTGCATATGTCTAAGTGTCAGATAAACTGATTAGCCAGACAGATTGCTTATTGATCATAGTAATCAGTAAGGCTTATCGATTGATTTATAGATCATAGTCTATTATATAATATTTAACAGGCCTGAAGCTTGTCCCACTGGAGAAAAAATTCACCTAAAACATCAATTAACCAAATGATTCATGTGTTTATGTATCTCCTGGAAAATCTCTGCTATGTTTGGTGGTTATGGCAGGATCGTGTCTAGCGGTGCTGGTTTGTGGACAGTCAGCTGGCGGCTCTGAACCCCATGGACGAGAATCTCAGGCTTTTTCACATTTAAAATGCACCCGTGGGCCAGACAGCTGAGAACGACTCCTTGGTGTCTCAGAAAAAGGCTGGAGTCTGTTTGCACTGATATTTCACTAGTGGCAGCACTAAGGACACTTGGAAAAAGGGGTGGAGGGGGGGTTAATAAAATCTGCGTGTCTCCTCTTCGCGCTGGAGGTGTATGAAGGTGATTGTGGATTGGTTAAAGGGAGTCGATGGATTGTCATGCATAAGGTAAGCGCCCGTCCGTGAGCTTTGTTTGAAAGCGCTGATGTTGAGGAGGTGCTGACAGCCCTTCGCTGGGGTTTCTAAAGCGAGCAATTTCTGTGCTTTGATTTCTTCCTATGATATGTCAGATGCACAAAACACATTGTGCGATTTGAATTCATTTGCGATATGTCTCTCCTGCCAGCGCTGTCTTTCATGCGCATGTTTTTTTAGAATCATTTTCAAGCAACGCATTTATTAGCAGAGTTGCACCTAGCCTCTAGAGTGAATGAGAGTTAGAAATAAAAAGAATGAAATATATTGTTGTAGAAAATAACAGATATTCTATTCTTAAAAAATATATATGTGTGTGTATAATTTTAAAAAGATACTAAATAACAACAAAGGCAATAAAATAGCGAGTGTCTGTTTTGGATCGTCTTGCTCATCGGCCATAAGATTACATTCATACTCCATATGCATGCAAGCAGTCATTCGTGCACTGCGAGGGGCTTCTCTCTCTCGCCGCCAGGGCTGCAGAGGAGATAATTTGAGTCTAATCTGCTGGTGCAGAAGTGTGAGGAGTGAGACTGGACAATGAGACTCCCTCTCCTCTCACCTGAGAGAGGTTTCCGCTTAAATCACGCCTGTCTCACCGGCCACAGACCTAGATCCCCAACTTTAATGGGAAGACAGTTAATAACCTTCTTCTTCTCCTTCTTCTCCTCCTTCTTCTTCTTTTTTTATCCCCTGTGCACTATCAATCTGACCTGTCAGGGCACTGCTGAATCAAAGCAAAAGTCCTCTTCACAGATGACTGATTAGAAACGCAAAATCACAAAATCCATCTTCATGGTCACTTTTATTACAGTCATTTTTAAACTGACAGCAACCTGCTCGGGCTCAGAACAGAGCTTGTGGTTGAGATTGTGTCTCTGAGAGAGAGAGAGAGAGAGAGATGAGAGGATGCAGAGAGGTGGGGAGGGAGCCTATTGTCTGTGGGAATTGGGGTGCATCATATAGGTTGCACATATACACTTAAATGCATACACGCATATAATGCATGCACACAGAAAATGCACATAAATCCGATATGTTTTTTTTTTTTAGCTGAGTTTGACTTTTACTGTAGTATGGGGTCACAGAGTGTACGTTAAAACAATAATAATTAATTTATTAATTTCATTTAAAATATTTTAATACATTCTTCAGACTGTAATGTAATATCACAACTAGTGTTGCTGGAATTTTCCCTAAACAATTACAAAATCGTAGCATATGAAAAAATTATTGCAGTTATTCATGTAATTATTAAATGATTGCATTTATAGTAATTTATTAATTACTTATTATTATGGTAATTTATTAATTTGAATCAATGTTTTCATAAGACTAGAAAAATCACAACATATTAAGCTGTCAAGCTATTAAAACGTCTTTGAATATGAGGTACAGTATATAAATATATCTATGGTCATATGCAACACACAGAAAAAAAAACTCAAAACACACATACCACAAAAAATAAATAAATAAATAACAACTTTCAAAAAATACAAAAACTTCACACCTAGAAAATAATATGCATGCATTGAATTTTGTGTGCAAAGTAGGTGGTTCATTTAGAGTTCGCGTTTAATAAAACAGTATAGTATATATATATTGTAATTAGTAATCAGCTGTATGTCAAACTATTTGAGAATGCAGCAGTGGAAAGCGAATGCGTTTTGTCGAATAGGCGACTTTCACTGTTCCATGAGCACGTCTGTCAGGGCCCGGTCCTGGTCTAATCCTTCTCGACATCATTCAGGAGGGGTTACGTGTGTCTTGGTTACGTTTATACACAGAACAAAGGAAAATGGGTCACGAAAGACAGAAAACACACCATTTCACAGAAACCAGGGGAACAGACAGCCTGCCACATTTAATGTTCTTAAAACATCTGATTGAACAGCTTGTCAAAATATTAAAGCTCACTTATGAAGGCCTAAGAGTCATCTCTGGAAGGAGGGGGGATTATTCTATTTAACAAATGATTTTCTGTATTAACCTGCATTTGGTACAATGGATTCAAATTATTAAAATGTTTTTTGTGCATTTTATTTTTGTGCATCTACGTTCACCATCGATCCATTTATTTAATACAAGTCCTGTAAGATGCATTTAGCCAAATAAATCATTTTAAATAAGAAAAATGCCATCTGTCAGATCATAAACTTTATAACGTCACACAGTCCGACCTAGCCTAAAAATATATGAACCGCATTAAAATATGTTTGGACAAGGCTTTAAAGACGCAGGGTTTGGACTAACACAGTCGTGTCAGAGTGTGGAAGCAGCTGGGCTCTGGAAATGAATGCCCCTGACTGTACGCCTGTCAGTGGACTGAGACCCGACTGACCTGATGGGTTTGATTACTTCCCTGACATTCAATGGCAATAAAAAACACGGCAAAAAGAGACCTGGGGAAATTCCACCGCGCACATCCGTACGTCCACACGTATACACCCACACACACCGAACGCACATGTAAACAACACTCACCCACACACGCTAACACATATGGTCCGAATAAACATAACAGATACAAGGCACAAAAGCCTTAAAATCTTCAGCTTCAAGTCTCCCAAAAGAGCCAAAGCTGTTTCATCTTCTGAACGGGGAGATAACGTGTTACGCCGTTCGGAAATCTGGCCTCGGATACGTCCGAAACACTCATAGAACTACACTAGTATTTTACATCTGACTCCATCGATGACAAGCACTAACTACCATGAAATTCCCTAAAGATTAAATGTCCCGGGACCGTATTCCGTCTGCTCTGCCTTTCCTCGACAGGAGGGAACAGAGGAAAGGCAGATAAATCCAAAAGAACCACCCCACAACACTCAGCGAGAGGCAAACCAAGACAAACAGCACATCAAACCTTAGTCTGCAAAGCCTCCTTTTTATCCTGCTGGCATTAAACCCCAGACACACACACACACGCACACACACACTCGGTGGGAGACTGTAGAGAGAGAGAGAGACAGACACACACTCGCATACACACACCCTCACAGTACAGGGACTGAGAAACCCAGACAAACAGAAACGGCACAGAAAGCAAACCGCAGTATTCGAACACAAACACACGAGCCGTTCGCCTACCACACCTGCCTTTGTGTGTCTGCAGCGTCGACTGGCAGTCCTGTCTTTTCTGCAGGGCAACGCCGAGTCCTTTCAAGACGGGGGGAGGCGGATCAGTCCGCCATGGACAGGTTTTACTAGGGGTAAATCAGCAGGTCAGGGGCTTTCAGGTGGGTTCGGACAGCAGCGGCGTACGAGAAGGCCAGAGCGGGTAACTTTTAGCAAGTCTGTGATTCCTGGGGTTCACATCCTGACTCCCCCATTTGTGCTCTTCAAAAGAGAAAAAAAAAGAAGAGAGAGAGAGAGAGAGAAGGAGAGAGAGGAGTAGGAAGCACAGGTCATGTAAAATGTATAAGCTGCATTTAAAAATAATTTAATTCTGGAAGCGAGCAGCTCATCTCCTGCCACCGAGGATCCGGGTGAGGGGATTCTTCTCCTCTTTTTTTTTTTTTTTTTTTTTCAATGAATGCACCTTTTGTGACAGTCTACATTTCGGCTCAGGAGAAAGCAAGAAATGAGAAAGTTGTTTATGAGCACTAGAGCAAATATTTTTTAGCAAAAACGTCGTCCAGTCGAGCGCACGACAGTTATCACTGGCATTCGCGAATTACAAGTCGTCCTCTGCTATTTGTTTGCGGTTTCCGCTTATTTCGCTCGTGTCACAAGGGTTGATTTTAAATTCACCATCGACAGAGGTATTTAAGCTAGTTGAACTACAGCTTTTAGTCGTGGTGTAAGGCGTAGGCTGCTCCTCACAGGTGGGCTTGTGTGTTTTGCACTCGCTGACTCACTTGTAAGCAAAACTCTCCTCGGGAGGCAGCTCAAACAAACCCAAATTACAGGCTTAATGAAAGCTGAATAAATTAAACAAACTCTCTGCTGCCTATTTGACGTCCGTTTAACAAGATATACATTTATTTTTTCCATAAAAACAGCTTTGACCCAAAAAACAAGCACGGTTTTGCTGCTGCTGAAGGCGGTGTGTTTTGAAGCAAATGTTTCCTATAGCTCCGTTATGCAGTATAATTATGTTATACTTTTGACCTTTGTCGAAAAAAAATTCTTTGAAGGATTTAATGTGAACCATTTTAAACCCCAAAGAAAGAAGGGGGAAAAAAAGACACAAAATGCCATATTTGGAATGTTAAACGTTATACTGTGCCGGCCGAAATGTTTTCTGCCTTTTATTTTCACTTCATATTCTTAAAATGAAAGTTTCTTTGTTGTCTGTCGCCTGATTGAGCGTAATCGAAAACATTCCACGGCGCAGAACGGGTTTTTTTTGCTTACGGATTACTTCGGAAACCTTGTTCGGATTATATTTAGCACATCACGAACGATCCTTTTGCACACGTACACGCAGAAACGTCTTATGTAAACAGACCACAACAGTGCTCTGTTATAATAACATGTAAGGGGTACAGCCTGTCTGCGCCACCATCATTTTATGAGAGACATATTGCTGAAATGTCGATTTCTGTTGCTTTTAATAACAAGCACATGACAGGGCACAAAACACTGCATTGTGGGATATTGACCTGGTCGGGGGAAGGAGGGGGCAACGATTTGGATTGAGGATAATATTCTCTTTAAAGCGCACCGTGTAAATTGTGCGTATAAAGTCATTGGAAGTGATTCCTCAGGACAGCCTGAGAGGACAGCTACCTGCTGGCTTGAAGAAGCCAATCAATAGCAGGAAATAGAGCCGTGCATGAGGCTGGGAGGCTAGCGAGCGGTTAGCGCTAATAAAAACGGCCGATGTCAATATTTGGGAATAACAGACGAGAAGGATAATAGACAAAAGACAGCATATGCCGTGGCGTACTCAAACAGGGGCTCCGAATTAATGCGCAGAGTCCAGCTGCTCCCGAAGGGTAGACCCCCGCGCATTAGTTACCGCAGGTAATGCCAAACTATAGTAAAATCAATGTGCTCAGAACCGCTATAAAGAGAGACAACACTTCACAGGAGGCACGACTAAGTGTGCCTCTCTTTCTCTCGCTCCATCGCAGGGTCACAGAGCTGTTGAATGTGTAGTGCCTTAACAGACGTCCTCAAAAAAGACTAAATAAATTATGTATATCGCAAGGTGTGCGCTTAATACAAACAGAAGCAATCACGACTGACAGCAACGATCCAATTTCAACTGCGTTGCCTTAATGGCGATTTAATACTTCTAGAATGTCCATGAACTAACTGACGGACGTATTTTGTGTTCGTTTGCCGTCTAATTTTCTAATAGGACATTATACTCGAAAAGCTAATCTTATCAGATTTATATTTTCCTTTTATGGAACCTTTAAATGCTATTGTTTGTTCTTCATAAACCATCAACCCCGTTACCGCAAACTCCTAGACAAGAGACAATGTCTAACTACCTCAAAAATGGCATAATATTTTCGTAGAGAATAGTTCAGTGATTTTTATTACATCTGAACATTACCAAAAAAATTACAATAGAGCATAACGCAAAATTCAGCAGTCACGGCTCTTCATGAAAGATTGGATTCTGAAAATAATGGTCGGATGAAATTGTCTCAGTCTTTCTCAGACGAACTGAATGTACTTGTACAAAATGGCATGTAAGAACAGAGAACGGCATCTGAGACGCTGCTATTTAGAGACTTTCTCACCGCATTGTGGTCATGTCCTCTCACCCATTTGGACTGGATGGATTCTGAACAATTGAGCTCGAAAGATTAGTTCACTCACAATAAAAAATTCTGTCATTTCCAAATCGCATGACTTTGTACAAATTGCGAATAATGTTCTGGTTGCTCTTTTCCATTGAATCACAGTGAATGAGCACTAGAGTTTTAGGCTTCGAAAAAGATGCAATAGTACAAAAATCAGAAATGCAAGCCATACAACTTGTACGCTATATTCTAAGCTTTCCGAAGCCATAAAATAGAAGAACAGAGGTTCAGTTTATAAACAAATCACTCTTTTTGTGTCCTTTCTGAAGTTTAAATTGCTTGTATTTGCATGGAAAAAGAACTACATTATCAGAAATTTATCAGAAATGATATGAGGATGACAGAATTTCTAATTTTGGTTTCATCGACTTCTTTGACAGCAGCTGAAACAAGGTCAGATAGTTTTCTTTGACGCATGTCATAGACACACTTCTGGTACCTGTCCGATCCCAACATGCCATTGTACAGGTTGATGTTGTACGTGGGTGACATGCTGTCTATATGCATGAGGACATATTCATCACTGGTGTGAGAGGTGGACGTACTTGGGGCTGAAGGGGGCAGGATGACCTCCCAACCATCCGACAACCTGACCTAGACCGCTCGTACGAACCAGCACCGGACAGGAAACTGGAGAACTGCCACTGGATGCAGGTAGAAGCTGGATGACACATTACTCGGACTGGAAAAGACACAAAATTACAGTGTTTAGAGCAGCTAAGAATTTAATGGACACGTTATATCAAAATATTGAAATTGTACCAATTATATACAAATCCTTGTGACTAAAACACAAACAGAAAATTGCTTTAGGCTCATTACGGAATTGTGCGAAATGCATTTGGGCATCTATAATGACTGGCTTCAGTCCCAACACAATGCATAGCTGAGAAGTGCAGAAGTCTGTCATGTGAATTTTCCATCCACTCTTCAACACACTGTAATTTGGGCTGCATTCAAAATGGCCACCTATTTTTTTTTTTTTTTTTTTTGCTGTGCGTCCATCCATTACCTCCTTATGATGCCCAGAAAACATTTCAATTGGATTGTGATGGCCTGTTTGGGCTCTTTGATCCTTCTCCCTTTTAAGACCTCCATTGTTCAAGATTCGCCATCCTGTGCTACCGAGAGTCTGACCCTAGGCAAATCTTCATAATGAGCTTCTTGTCTGATCCATTATGGATTCTTGGATGTGCCCACATCACACATGCCTCTGGTGCGTATTTCTGTTTTCCCCATCCTCAAAATGCTCATAAATGTATAAAGAAGGATCAAAATCCAGCAAAACACACTCATCAAAGTCCTCAAGGTAGCGATTGATTTAGCTCGTATGAATTTAGACATTGTGCAGCACTAATGAAAGATTAAAGACTAGTTGGGAGCATTACGATTTAAAACAAATAACTCAAGATGGTTTTCGTCTCATCTCCTCCCATACACAAATGAACAATACGCTGCTCCTCGCCTACATCAGCTAGTCCGGTAATATAGTTTGAGTTCTGCTTTGAAGTTTTACAGCATGTGTGGGTGCACATATATAGGGGAACCAGGGATGGTTGTAACATGGGTGAAGTGTAAGACCCTTATTTTAACCACTTCGGTACCGGGATGAAATCTTCAATGACATTATAGGAGACAATAGAAGTCTAAAAATATAAATAAATAAAGGATTTGGAGCTCAAAAAACATTTCATTTAGGTTTTTCATTTGAACTCAATTTAATAGAGTGGAATCATTTTAATCAGTGTTTTCTCTTGTTTTGTTGTTGACTAAATTTTGGCTTAAAACTATCACCTAAATATAAAAAAGAGAGAGAAATATCATGGTTGAGCAGATGGGAATGTTGTAACACTACTTTTAAATTTTACAAAATGTGTGTATAAGCAAA
>SCHK01424022.1:17481-28022 GCA_004124795.1 Poropuntius huangchuchieni | reverse complement strand
CATCACAGGAAAAAAAAGTTACTTCAAACTGCAATAATATTTGACACTATTGCTGTTTTACTGTGTTTGTGATCAAACAAATACATAAGAGACTATTAAAAAACTCAAATAAAAAATTATATGCATGTGTGCGTGTGTGTGTGTGTACATTTTTGACCTTGTGGGGAAAATGAGCTTCTAAATAATACAGAATAATTTTTAGATATTTTTTTGAAAATCCAAAAATGCAGAAAATTTAGTGTGAGGAGTAGGTAGAGTACAGGTGGCAGAAAATATTTTAACCATTATGTCTATACAATGTCCCCATAAAACATGGAAACCAGTCGAAGTGAGAATAATGATCTTTATAATAAAACAACAAATAAAAAAATTATTTTAAAAAATTCTGAATACAAGTTATTAAATTAACATGTAGAGCACTACAATCAAAAAAAGGTATTTAGCCCTGTCATTACTGATAGTCACAAAAATGAATATAGTCTCAAGCCCTTCACTAGCTTCTAACATAACATGATAAGAAAGAAGCAACTAAAAAAAAACAGAAATGGAATGAGAAACAGAAGGAGAGGCAGAGAGAGAGATGTTATAACTCTCTCAGCAGTTGCTGAGTGTTTGTATGTTTATCTAATTTGGACCCTCTGGAGCCCCTAAACTACCTCTTCAGCACTAATGAAAGCCCAGTTCAAACTCCACCCACACCGCTCCACTCCACACGGTAAGACCGAGACCAGTCATCCAGAGTAAATACACCATCAGCAAAGACTGCCCGCATACCTGTGACTACAGCTCAGCCTCATCGAGGGAAGGAAATACACATACACTGATATGAGAAGAACAGAACATCTGCTCAAAAAGTGCTGAATAGCCGAAAGAAACAAAGCAAGCACCTTTTTCTGCTGACGCCTTGGAGGTTTCTCCTCTAAAGGAATGACATGCCCCCATTTCTTCATCTGCTTCCTTTATCTCACCGAGTTGGTGTTATTACATCTTGAGGGTGGGCACTGAGAGAGAGGGCTGACACCACAGGTGCCGAGATGTGTGCATTAGACAGCTGCTAAAGCAACTAGAGCACATATATGGAAATGCATACATTGACAGGGTACACATTTTTCACTGCGATGACGGATGGGTTTCCAGTTGGGCCCAGTGCCTCATGCGCCATCATTGACTTACTGTGGCTTCGATGTGAAATAACAAACAAACAAACACACAACTGTAAGCATTCAGTTTGCCATGCAAGCAAATATTAGTCTGGGTTAAATGATAAACACACTTATGAACACTGGGAAGTTTTCTAATGAGGCTGAACTGCTGAGTAGGCAAATGTGTTTATGTCCCAAGAAAGCTTCCAAGAAACTCCAAAACAATAAAGTTCAATGGTTCGTTTTACAGTCTGTACTTTAAATACTTAAAGTAGCAAGTATGACTAAATGAAGCAATATTTTCAGTGCTGGGCCACCCAAAACATTGTACTTTCTTCCGTGTTCTAGGGTTGCCAACTTTTAAGTGTAGCTTGGAGTGATATATTTAGTAAAGAGCCATACAGGTAGTGGGTAAACCATGGCATTACAAATGAAAAAAGTTTTTTTCCGACCACAAAATGACTATTTTAACCTTAAGTACTATTCTAGTTGCAATATAATTTTTAAACAAAGACGGAAAAAAATTGTGACCAAAACATCTTGCACTCAACAGGCGAGCTTCACAACAGGCTAAGTTTGCATAATTTCTCTTCATCATGTGCTGTGACAGAAGAATTTTCACTTTCACACTTAAGATTGAGCACTTCGCTCAAAGATAGCGGTGACCTTCATCCTCATATGTCGGCGTTCTTAATTTGCTCGCCGCATGTCGGGCACACAAAGAGCGGCTCGCCATGCAGCACCCCATCCATCACACCATCCCGGAAAACACGTGCTGAGGCGTGAAGCTGGTCCCCGCAATCCAGATCCATGCCTCATCCTAATTTATTTATCTTTCTGAGAACTGCATCCTTGCCAAAATAAACAAAGTCACCTCACATCACCCCAATTTGCCAAGATTTCCAATTCCAAGTCTCCATACTCATGTCAGAACGGCGAGCTTTGCGCATCTCTCACTACACGATTTAATATTCGTAACGAGAAGGCTGCTTAGGTCGTTTTCAGGTTGCTTAATTTTGAGATGCCTGGGCTATCTATAAAACCAACCAACCCTATCTTTAAAATCCCAGCAGTAGTACAGCAGAAAATGGCAATATTACCTTGGCAGCCATTCTGTCAAAACTGATTTAAATGGGGCCGATATCCCTCAGTGTGCTCATATATATTGTTTGATGGTTTGTCTAGGTGTGTAAGACTTTAACAATGCCATCAAACATCACAAATATATCGCAAGGATAATACATATGCATCATAATTCTGTCAAATCAGTGCTGAACTTTTTGTTGCAGAATCGTTCGCTTATCATCGCCTCTAATTGAAATGATTCATTTTTCGTCCAACAGCCTCCGCTAATGCCTGCCGGTTTCCTTGGTTACTGTAAAACCGAATAAGTGTGGAAGTGTTATCTTCCAGTAGGCCTAAGTCTGGTAAGAATGTAAGGAGTGTGGATGCTCTGATATGTGTTTGCAATAAAAGTGACTCACAGGCAAAGCTGACTGATGTCTGTAGTGTAGCCGCGGTAAAGCCAGTTTATTGCTTTGATCATAGATAACCGAGCAAGATAAGGCCATCGCAGATTTGAAGAGGGAACATGAAGGGAAATTTGAGGTAATAGACCTTGTACACTCCTCTGTGTTCATGAAATGGAAGGCTTCGGCACTAGGGGTAAAGAAACTTCCGCTTTATCCTTTATCGATAGCAGTGAACACACAGCAATGACAATTTTTAATGTAGAGTATATTACTAAATGAAACAAAAATTTTGAAAGCATGCATTTTACATTCTCAAGGGTGAGTAGTGTCGAAGCAAAATCTGAAAAAGAGTCTAAAAATATAATACTAAGTACTATATGTATAAATGTATATAGGCCTATATATTATTTACTCTGTACAACATTCACAATGCTTTCTCATGTCAAAGGAATCTTTGCTGGCTAAAAAGTGTTTTGAATTTACATTATTTAATAATATACTTTCACACAAATCAATGAAGGTACATCAACATATTTTTTTCCTTTCATTTTGAATTGTTTGAATCAATTCTTAGTCAAAAAATATAATTTGTTCACATTTTGTACAAATTCATACATGAATACATACATATTTTTAATTGTAAATAATTTGTTTTACAAGAAAATACTATTTCAGTCTTTATACTTTTAAATTGCATGTTTAATTCAATGTATTACATGCAATTCTTTGTAATTAATTGTGAAATTTCCCAGCAATTTCTATGTGCAAATTGTTTAACTTTATTTATTCAGTGTTGTTTATACATATATATATATACCTGATATGATTAATTTTACATACACTTTTTGAGTAACATCATTGAGTGTCTACTAACTACTACCAAGAGAGCATATAGACATTGAACACTAAGTCTCCCTCTTTTTCATCTTTCTCAAAAAAACACTTTAAGCACTTTAAAAACAACCAACATTTACTCCCAATGCAAAGCATGCTGGGAACTACAATTGCCCTTCTCAGTTTGAGTGAGAGAAACTTGGCAAACTGTAGGAAAAGCTAAACTTGCCACTGTATCGATTACATTTTTACAGATTTTTACAGGCCTATGGGAGCCTTCTGTCAGAACAGTATCTGAAGAACTTTCTGAGAAAGAAAAACATCCATTATTAAGCGTGGCATCATTTTGATACTTGAAAGTCTTTATGAAATGTTTTCCCGCTGTTTACAAAGAAAGTGAGCATATGCCAGCTATCTTTTCTGTCTGTAGCATCAGCTTTCATTTTGTTCTTGTTAGATTCAACTCTGAATGAATAACTAGATGTCCTCCATACAGACTTTTAAGAACCTTTAAGGAAATATTTATCAAAATTTTGCTTCACCATCAGTCTTGAATAAGACATCTTCTGGAGAGACAGACATATTGATCCATTATTTGTACAAATTAACCAAAAAAAAATGCGCTGTAGTACAATATGCTGCTACAAGGCCAGCATGAGAATGGCTGTGATCCAACATGGCTGCCCTTTGCTTACTGATTGGACAGGTTTTCCTGGTGTCGGTATCAGGAACAGACTGACAGATGGTTTGAGAGGAGCCGGTTCTCCAGTGAAACCCGCGGGGCCCATTTGATGGTCAGAAACCTCAGACCAGGGACCTCAAACCCTCTGGACTCACACTGACCGTCCGTCTGCAGCTTGTGAAGCCTCCATATATGGAGCACCTGGCAAGAAGACAGAAATAGTTTACTCAAAGAGGTGAGACAGAGAATAGTAGGCAGATTTTCACTTTTGTGCTTTGTGTCTAAACATACAAAAACAGCAAAGGTTGTACTTGTAATTTAACTCAAGCATTGTGTTTCAATTACTAAGAAGGTTACTATCTGGATGGGCAATAGAATGACCAATAATTCCATTTTATTTACTTATTTACTTATTTTTGATAAGCCACATCCACATGCGTCTTGCGTTTTTCAATGCAAAAACAGTGTTAATGGCTCACAATATATTACAAAAACACAATGACTGTCATGACAGTGGCAGTCTATGATACAGAGTCAGGGTCCACTGATACAGAACACATTTTTGTGTTTAAAAAAAAATTGAGAGCAATTGTCAATCACGTGCATCTAGCACAAAACAATAGAAAAGCATGCAGTGCAATGGAAGGCAAAAACATATTGCAATTGCTAATAAAGTTACGAGCTGAAGTATAAGTGTATGACAGTGTTCTAAAAACTATAATTCTGTTTTTATAAAACCATACAATTTTATTTGTTACATTCATAATGAATCATTTTAGCTATGGTAACATTATATGGAGGGAATGTGTTTGAATGATCATGACGGTATGTTTACAGCCAGTTATCACTACTTTCAATTACACATTTGGCTTCAGTGCTTGCTTTGACCAATTTTTAGCTGCTTTGGTTTGAGGGACTAACGGCAGCCTGAAACGCTCTAAAAAGAAATCGGCATGCTAATCTGTGCCAGCAGTAAGCACTTTGACCACAGGTGTGCAGCTAAAAACTGCTTTTGCTTTGAGCTTTGATTGAAAGGTGGCATTGAAGGCAGGTCTTTATTCGCAATGCGCTTCCGCTTGCTTTTTTCAACATGGCAACCCCACAAAGTCAAATGACTCAGCTGTTATACATGTTCTCGGTATCATTACCACTGTCAGAAACATAGACCATAGAGCTCCACAGCAGGACGCAGAAACTGAGCAATATCCAACTATCTGTCTCGGCATCTGAATAAATATAGGCTGCTTCTGGAGTGTGTAAGTGTTTTTGGACTGACCTGTACTATGTAAAACTGTCTTTTTCAGGACCTGAAGGTTCACAGAAGCGTGAAGGCTGAGCTGGCTGTTCTCCTCAAAGAGTAAGGTCAGCATTTCAGCTGAACGCAAAGAAGAACTATAAACAAACATCACAACAACAAAAAAACAGCATTTACCTATGTATGACAATTTTTGTTCTGCCTTTTGTGGACTTTTAGATAAATAAACTTTTAAAACACACTTTTCTAACTTTGACTCATTTATTTAATTTGTCTACCAATGTCCAATGCTGGTTTATTATTAATGTTGGAAACAGTTGTGCTGCTTAATTTTTATTTGTTTATATATTTGGAACCTGTGATCATTTTTTCAGGATTGTCTGATGAATAAATAGGTAAAAAGAACATATATTCAAAATAGAAATATTTTGTAACAGTATAAACTATCATTCAAAGGTTTGAAAGAAATTAATACTTTTATTCATCAAGGATATGCTAAATTGATTACAAAAAAGTGATAGTAAAGATTTATTATTTTACAAAAGTTCCTTTTTTGAAAAACATATTACAGGTTCAAAAATAATATTAAGCAGCAACACTGTTTCCAATACTGTGTACATATCATGCTGTTACATAATCAAATAATTGTAAATAAAAATAATCATGAGACAATAAGACGTTGATTTTTATGTAAAGTTTATGATGAATTTAATTATTTTTCACAAAGGCGTAATGGTTTTTATACTGTACAAACTGCATATTTTCTATCTCTTTACCCTGACCCTAACATACCCCCTCACAGGAAACGTTCTGCTATTTCATATTTTCAAAACACTTCATTCTGTATAATTTATAAGCCCCTCATAGTGACCTAGAAATGTCCCCACAAGGTCAAAATGTACTGGTATCACTATACTTGTGGGGACATTTGGTCCTCATAATACAGGGAATACCAGGTACATACACACACATACTTTTTTCATGTACTTGAAAAATAGCAAAATTGATGGCTGAATACAACCATTAAATTGTACAAATGTGAAAACTTTATTGCATAAAAAGTTTCATACAAGACCTTTTCACAACACCAGGTCTGTGAATGTCTAAATACTTTTTGGTGCTATATTATAAACTGAACTGTCTTACATGAGCCAAGCTGTGGTGATTTAAAAGATGCTTTCAAGTTTTGATGGACGTGTCCTCACCTGAGATGTGACCCTCGCTTTAGAAGCATGACTGGTGAAGGACAAGTGCCAAATGAGTGATAGAACTGATAGAACACAGTCAGAGTGAACACTAATGGCCTTTCCTGTTCAAGAAGCAGTCAGAACATCAGCAAAAATACCTGTAGAAACCAGTTCGTGTTTTAGACTTCATTCAAAAGACCTTCTCATTTATTATGCTAATTATTTGACGAAACTAATCACAAATTCATTCAATTTCATTTAAACGGCATCCTTCTCAATGTTAATAGACATTCAGATATTTGACTCAAGGAAGATTTCAGAGATGAACCTGCAAGTCTGAATGAGAGTCTGATGTTTTTATGGACGACAGTAGCTGTGGCTATTTTTCTCCCTTCTCTCCTAATAAATTGGTTTTACCCTGTTTGCTTGCAAATTACCCTTCCCTCCTCTCCTAATTTTCCAATTTGCTGTGTCATTTATATGTAATTTGGGATCGCACTGGGCCATATTACTTTCACAAATAAGGTGATAGACTTTATTGAGGCACTTTAGAGAAAGAGTGCTATGAACCAAAGCGCAATTGCCAACCTAAGGAGACTAAGCTTTTTCAAAGACTGCAAGTACTTTTTTTTTTTTTAAAGCTAATTTCATTCTCAGTGTCAAGGTAAGGATGTTTGTCATCCAAACCTACGCAAAATATATGACAAAAAATAAAAACCAATGCTAATTCGCCTGCTCGCAGCTCACATTTCTCAAATAATAGGACGTCCTCGGAGACCGAGGCTGGCATAGAAGAATTAGCATGAGCTCTGTTGTACTGTATCAGAACCTCGGAGGGCCTTCCTCTGTCTCTTTGATGTTCCGTGGCTTATTCAGTGTTGCTGACAGATAAAACAACATATTGGACGTGCCAAGAGGGCAAAACATGTCCTGAGAGTCTGCTGACGGCTCCTTTACGTTCATTTGCAAAGTCGATTGTAAAGGAGCACGACTTTCTGGCAGCAGATGTCCTTGTTTCTGCACCACCTCGGGTTTGTGGTGACAGAGGGGTGGCCCATCAAAACACTATTAAGGCTCAGACCATTTGGCAGAGGGTACGTGCCCAGACTGGTGCAGTATCATCAGCCTCTGATCTATGGGAACGTCAGGTTCTATTATCTAATTACTGGGGTCATCAAATGGGCAAGACATTTCACCATATAATTAAACCATTGGGTTGTCTCCATGGAACAGCTAAGGTACTGAGCTCTACTAGATTTAGAAAATAAACACACATTTCTTACCATTTTCAAAGCTCTCCGTTAACAACCTTCAACCGAGCACATGCATGCACCAGGAGAATTCGGCCATTTTTGGTCATTGTTTCAGAAAGAACATCTGTTTAATATTATTATGTGATGGAAATTACAGTGGCGTAATTTATATTCTAAACATTTTTGAAATAATATGGCTGACTCGAAGTGAAACATTACATGTTTTACTTCTCACTTTAAACAACTGTGAGTAAACAAATGTGCTAATTAAAAAAACAATCTGGGTAACACTTTATTTTACAATGTCCTTGTTACGTTACATATACTTACTATAGTATTAACAGTAAATTATGCATAATTGCATGCAGCAACCCCAAACCAAGTGCTGATTAACCCTACAACATTAACACTAACCCTACAAGTATGTTGTTCATTCATATTACTCAGCACCTAAATGTATGATTACACTGTAACAAGAACACCGTAAAATAAAGGTTAACCAAAATCAGTTTTTCTTTTTTTTAAAACGTATGTCACATGGACTATTTTAATAATGTCCTTACTATGTTTTTGAGCCTTGAATGTGTCAGTTGCATTGCTGTCCATACAGGGTCATAAAGCTCTCATTCATCTTGTCTTCCGAAGATGAATGAAAATACAATGGAAGCTTAAAGTATAAAGTGAAATTGCCAGTTACTTACTGTTAATATTCAACACAATACAAAATGCCTCCAATGAACCACAACAACCGTATGCTCATACAACACCATACAAACTCAGCAGCGCATCGCCTCAATGTATGCCTGTGTTGCTCTAAGTGAGAAGGAAGTGCCACTGTGGCAGACTGAGACGCTGTGAATAAATCGATTAGAGGACCCGCTTGACGGATGGTCTCGTAAGGGGGACAGGGCAGACAGAGGAATTCATTTGGCTGGTGAGATCGGTGCCAAGGCAATCCATCTCCCCACAAATTTGCCAATTTCCTCCATCCCACTGCATAATTAGGCACCCGTCTCCTCTGGATTTTTGGTGATGATGCATGTGTGGCAAACACGGCTCTGATGTGGCGCGTGATTGTTTGTAATGAAAAACAAATTTAGTTTAGGGGGGGATAAATATGGAAGCTCAGACTAAAAGGATAACACAGTTAGCCGACTTAGCAAGGACGTAGCTAAATACACTGACCCAGTGCGCTATTTGGGACAGGGCCTTTTTGTCCAATGGACTATATCAGCATGTATTATTCTGTAAATCAAGTCATGTATCTAGGGAGAAAATATTTTCCATCTCAATAGCTGAAGCATAACAGCGGTGTGAATGTGATTCATGAAGCAGGTGCGCTAGCGTACATTTGCTAACAGGGGATCTGAACTCAACGCCTCAGTGAGTGCAGCATCTGTTCAATCCCATAATGCCACAGTTCTTCAGCACTGATCTTTAATGGCACAGTGAGTTTGTCTACAGTGAATGTAGAGCATATATGTCATGAATGAATGTGCTGGAGGAGACGCAGCCTGCCAGAAGCTGTTAAGCAGCAACAGGACTCAGTATGGAGCTGATGTTGAACTCATCTCCTGCTCTCTCCTGTAATGAGGGCAGCGCATTAACAAGCACTAATTGGATGCATTTTTACAGGCTCTTTCCAACCCTGAAGGTCAGAGACAGGGGAAGAGAGGAGACTGTGGGCTGTGTGTTGCAGGAGGCAGAGAGAGAAAGAAAGAAGGGAAGGGAAGCTGTGTATCAGCTGTGATACATTTGTTAGGTAGGCCTATTTCTCTGNAGGCAGAGAGAGAAAGAAAGAAGGGAAGGGAAGCTGTGTATAACAGCTGTGATACATTTGTTAGGTAGGCCTATTTCTCTTTCTTTTTCAACTGAAAGAACTTTTTACAAAAAAGTTTTTAAAGCTCTTGAACTCTATTAATGACTAAACGGACCGAGATCTTTGGAAAGGAGCTGCAGTCAGCTGTTCTGCTTTGTCCTTGGACGATTCTCTGCACTATGTTGTATGGATATGTGCACACTGCCCTCTAGTGACAGACAAACACTGGCAGCCCAGTGGATGTCGCATATTCAGGAATGAAAAATATATTCAAATCAAATAAAAATATAATTTTAAAATGATATTATTAAATCATAGTAATTAAATGAAATCATATATGAGGCTTTTTTAAATAACTGAATGAATGCTTAAATAAATAAATGCAACCAAATAATTAAAGAATTACGAAAAATGAAATTATCCTGTTAAATTTCAATAATAACGAAACTAACATGCCCATGCATATTAAGAGAATAATTTCACAGACCATAGACCTATTAGGTTTCCATTTATCATGACTCTAGATATTAGTATTCACAATCATTCAGTAAATGTTCTCTCCAACTGGCTTTGCAAAGCAGCAAGAAAGACTGTCTGTGTTTTTCTTTTGCATAAGCATGGAGCCAATTTTATTTGAAACTTGACATCAGTCCACCTGTCATCAATGTTTTGTACTGCAACCACCAGAGGGCAATCTAGTTTAAGTGGTTGGAACTAAAAACAGGTGCTATCTGTATCTCTAGCCTGTTCGTTTAAAGAAATCCTTTAGAATAGATCAGAAAATCCTCTCCTCAAATATAATTCTCTCTCTCTCTCTCTCTCACACACACACACACAAACGTGGCAGTGAAAAGCATCCAGTAGAACAGGTATCCAACGTGAGAACTACCTTCATAA
>SCHK01423999.1:326-11340 GCA_004124795.1 Poropuntius huangchuchieni | reverse complement strand
ATTTCATACTTATCACACAGTAAAGCTTCTTTCATATTCAGAAGTGTCTTTGGAGCTGTTTTGCTGCTAGCCATGAACATACACACACACAGAAAACCCAACAAACCAGACTAAAGAGTGTCGGTAGCATTTTAGGTTGACCACTGTTTTAGAGGAAGCCAAGGGAGAGGCTGTGTTTACATTCTGAGAGTGGAGTGTTGGTTTGGGTGTTGCCTGTGACTAAAAGAGTGTATATTAGTGGCTTGTGCTAAGTGCTGAAAAAATGACTGTGAGGTTTGTTATGGAATAAGTTGCTTATTGCTGTCAGTTTGTGTAGCTACAACAAGCTTCTTGACTATAATCAGTTCGAAGTTTATTATGAGACGATGACGTCAACATAAGTAGGCCTAACTGTAGTTAATAAATTAGTGGTGTGTTTTACTGAATACACAATAACGAATTGCTACAGTACCTCTCACTCCTTCAAGAATGGCCAGCAGCACCATCTTTCCCATTAATCTCCCATCAGTGGAGAGAGCCACTTATTTCTGATTTCTTCTCGAGGAACTTCACTGCACATTAATGGCATAACAGCAGTGTGTAATGTACATTTAACAGCCCTCCTTTCTGTACATGTCATCTTCAGCTGACCGGCCAAGCTAGGCAATCTGAGGCATGAGTGGAATATATTTATGAATTACTGCACGCTAATGGAATTTTGTTGTGTGGACTCAATGTCAAGCATGCTAGCACACAGGAAGTTTGTGGTGATGTGGTCAACAGCCTTTTATGCCTCTGCTCTTTTCTGCAACTGCCTATGAGTCTTTGTATTTTCTGTTAAAATCTTTAACATACATAATTTATAGGGGATTTACACACATAACACAGTTGAGCATATTTTAAAAAGGCTGTCCTTGGTTAAACCTGCTAATGCACTGTTAACTGACAGACATGTGCTTAGAGACTCTGGATTTGGCATTAAAACAAAATTTTCAATAAGGACCTGTGCATTAAAAAAAAATGGCTTCCTAGAGGAAAGGGTTTTAAAGTTTTGTTTGGTGCCTCTCTAGCCAAGGATTTTTTTCAGAATAGTATAATATTCTCTGATAATATTTACTAAGCTTCAGAAATTAATCTGGGCTTTGGACAAAATGGCGTGAAATGAACATAAATAAATATAATAAACATTAAAACCAAAATATTAAAAATATTATACTTAATAGGATAATATAAAGATATAATTGGTACAAACTTGACCTCTAGAATTTATAGACTCAATAGTAATCTCTGAGGCTGGATTTCTGACCCTGTTTATTACACCTGGAAACCCAGAAAGAGTAAGTGGAGTGTTTTTACATTGANTTTATTACACCTGGAAACCCAGAAAGAGTAAGTGGAGTGTTCTTACGTTGGGTGTCGCTAGACCTTTTTTACTGGAGCATGAGCTCCAGTGAAATACGGCTGTGCCCCAGTAAAATATAATATTACTGATAATCCATATGTGCCAATAGAATTGATGTACACCAACCTGAGATGAATGTGTTCACAAATCCTCTCATGTGGCCTCATGGGATAGCAAAGTGTCCATCGGATGCACATTTTACAATTTCACCACAAGTAGCATGTCATATGGGTACTTTTTGCTTACTATTTTATAAATACTCTTCCAGTTTAATTCATAAATTAATCTAAAACCAGTCGGTTCAATGAATGATTCACAGAAACACTCACCAAGCCTATCATTGATGCCACCTACTGGCGTAACCTGCAGAAAGAGCTACTGAAAATGTCCCAGTGATGTTGGTGTTCGGTATGCACTTCTGAAACACTGCTAATTTATTCAGAATATATATTGAATATTTAAATAATCATAATAATAACAGCTAGAATAGCTGAAAAGCAAATGGAAACAATCTGCAGATATGTGACACAGGATTTGTTGGGATTTTTGTGTTTTTGGTATTTTTCATAAAAAAAGGAACAAGCTCTGCCACCAGCTCCTTTATAATTAATACAGATGGTCATAAACTGGTAGGAATTAATCAGGACTCCCCAACTGTCTTTTCTGTCAAGCCCCAGTGGGACATTATTATTGTCCAAAAATGAAAGCACAGCAGTGCCAACACTCACAGCCATATACGAAAAGCCCAATACCCAAGCCCTCCCTACAGACACAAAACACATGAATCCACAAATACAGACGCAGTCCCAAATGTGGGTGCACTGTGTTAGGCAGTGTTTGGTTACATAAGAGAACGTGACAAGCTTTCATCTCCAGGAAGAGAGGTACCACCAGAGAATGAGAGTAAGAGGTGATGTAAGGGAGAAGAGGAAGGATTTTGTGCTATTTCTGAGACAACTGAATGAGCCTCTTCTTTTCTCTCTGTCTCTCCCCTTTGCACTCTCTCCATTTTGCCATGCAGTGCAGCAGAAATGCTTTGGCAAAGGGTCACTTAGCATTTTTTCATCTAGTCATTTACGCGCATCATCCTTGTTTGCACAAAAGCTGGATGTTTTACTTTAATAATGTGATTTGAACTTTCATTTTTATTATACCAATAAAATAACAGCTTGTTTCATGTGGGCTGAGTGTTGTGTCACTGCAGAAAACAGCAACTCTGCCATTTACCTGAATCAAATAAACATGTAACCCCATAAAACCTTGAGAAGTTCATATTTTATTTAAAAAGAAATATATTAATGCACTCTGTAGTATACTGAGTGTTCAGCATTTTAATCAGACCATAGTCCATCCACAAAGAAAGTTGTGTGTTTTGTTGAGGTAGATCTACTGACCGAGAGAGTTTCGGGTAACTACTTGTTAATCTTTTGATGACAGTAAGCGGAGTAACATGATTCTAAACCCAAACAGTCCAGCAGGGGTAATTCGTCTCTTTGAATAGAAAGAGAAAAGAATCAATATCATGGCTAAACAATAGTGCTGACAAAGCCATTGAACATGGACATTGCATGAACTAGTCATTCAGATTCAGCCACCTGTCAGCCTCACAGAAATGGATTTACTCATGCTTTAATGGCAATTGTGCTGATGAGTTATAACTGCCATTGAGAATACAGCAATTCTATCCTGTGATCTGATTCAGTCAAAGAGTCTGTAAAATTTTAAATTAAAAGTAAAATTGTGAAATATTACCATTTAGAATTTAAAATAACAAAAATGTAAAGCTACATTTTAAGCAGTCTTTAGTTATGCAATCCTTCAGGAATTATTCTGATATGCTCAATAAATATTTATTGTTGATTACAATGTTGAAAACAATTGTACTTCTTAATATTTCTGTGGGAAAAAAATAATACAAATTTTCCACAAACAGCCAGATGTGAAAAGGTTTGAAAACTCAAGGAACGTCCTTGAGTTTGAACTTTATGTTACATGCCTCAGGTCAGTCAGGGGTCAGAGGTCATCATCAGAGCTAGTTGTTGCTTCCCCTGTTATTTGTCTGCTGCACTGCATTCCACGATCACACCTGGCTTGTTGCTGAGATCTTTCTGCTGCCCTACAGTGTTGCTGCGTTGAGTTTTACCTCTGAGACTGGAAGTGTTGCTCAAGCTTGCTCTTGGTGTAAGACTTCATGCGTGGGACTTGCTGTAGGAGGTTTGCACAAGGCCACGTTATGCAGACCATTCTGCTCACCTGTAAAGAAATGTAAGGACACAATAACAGGCGGTGAACTCATTGTACTTCAAATTTATCAAAATTTTCATGCGCTATGAAAATGAAAATGAAAATTGCTTAAGAGGGCGGCTTGAGGATACATTCTTGCAATCATTTTAACAGTAAATATCAAGTACACATTGTTAAATTTACTTCCTTTAATGATTCTGAATTTTGGGAGGCATTTGTTTGAATGTACAATATGTTATATGATACCTTATTGAATGTAAAAACGGCATTGTCATTTGTGTGATACATTGACCTGGTTTCCGTTCTTGTATCTCTGATGGTAACTGATGCTGAACCGATTGATTGGCTGGACTTAAGTGATGCATTTTGTAAGCTCTATTCACCATCCTTTCAGAGAAGAGTTATGGAGCAACATTTATTTAGCTAAAGGACTGTGAGACTAGGGTGTAGAAGATTAAATAAAACAGAAAAACAATAAATTTTTGTGGCATTTTGCCATTTTCATTGCAACGTATATCATCAAACTCCAAAGAGAATGAGCGAGTAAACAAGTCAGAGGATGTGAAAGAAAAAAAAGTGATCCGGATCTCACAAGCTGCAGGCAGAGTTGTTTATACTGTTTATGCTTTAAAGCATCTTTGAGAGCCTTTAGCTCCTGAAATCACTGCTTATCATTTTAGTTTAGTTTTATCATCACTGGTTTTGTTTAGACTGTTTCTGACAGGCACATAGAAAATCACAGTGTTGGAGTGTGTACTTTTTGTGGTTAACCTTATAAACAATTAACACACAGACTAGGTCCTAAATGCAATTAAACTTTAAAAAATTTGATTCACCTTTGATTGTAAGGTGGTCTGTATATTATTATATGAACAGAAATTGACAATGATATCAAAACAACCATTGAAGCGCTGCTCTATTGGGTCTGAGTTGTTTATTCAGTTGCTATTCTATTAGCTTTTAATTAGCTTTTGTTTGAAAATGTATTTTTGTTCAATACTGTATTTGTTCAGATTGCTGTACTCACAGTCTACACACAGTGCATTCTTCTAGATGGCAGAATGAGCTTTTTTAGCAGTCTTTTGATATTTTAATTACACTATTGTTTAAAAATTTGGGGTTGGCAAGTTTAAAAAAAAAAAAAGAAATTAGTACTTTAATCTGCAAGGATGCATGAAATCAAGCAAAAGTTACATTATCGAAATGTGTAATGCTGCAAAAGAAGCTTGTTTAAGCCTGTTTCTTTGGGAAGGATGCAAACAAAAGGCTTTTTAAATGAACATAGTGTTTTTCCCTTCTCATTTGTTTTCCCTGTTCTCTCTCTCCTGCAGTGGGTGGCATTTGCCTCGCTGTTCTTCATACTGGTTTCCATAACCACATTCTGCCTGGAGACACACGAGGCCTTCAACCCCATCATTAACCGCACATATATTAACCCTGAAGACAACAGCTCCAGGTTTCACTTGGAGACAGAGACGGTGGTCTACCTAACCTACATCGAGGGAGTGTGTGTGGTGTGGTTCACCTTTGAGTTCCTCATGCGTGTCACCTTCTGTCCAGACAAAAAGAAATTCATCAAAAACACACTAAACATCATTGACTTTGTGGCCATCCTGCCCTTTTACCTGGAGGTGGGCCTGAGCGGTCTGTCTTCTTCCGAAGCGAAGGACGTTCTGGGTTTCCTCAGAGTGGTGCGATTCGTTCGGATCCTCCGAATCTTCAAGCTGACGCGACACTTTGTGGGCCTGCGTGTACTGGGACACACTCTCCGTGCCAGCACCAATGAGTTCCTCCTGCTCATCATCTTCCTGGCGCTCGGAGTGCTCATCTTCGCCACCATGATCTACTACGCCGAGCGAATCGGTGCCAATCCCAATGACCCACGTGCCAGCGAGCACACCCATTTCAAAAACATCCCCATTGGCTTCTGGTGGGCTGTTGTGACTATGACCACACTGGGCTATGGAGACATGTATCCTCAGACTTGGTCGGGCATGTTGGTGGGCGCACTGTGTGCTCTGGCGGGTGTGTTAACCATCGCCATGCCTGTGCCTGTCATCGTCAACAACTTTGGGATGTACTACTCTCTAGCCATGGCTAAGCAGAAGCTACCAAAGAAAAAGAACAAGCATATTCCCCGTGCGCCCCAGCTGGGCTCACCTAATTACTGTAAGTCTGCCATGAACTCGCCCCACCACAGTCCACAGAGTGACCACTGCGCTCTTGCTGCCCAGGAGGAGATTTTAGAAATGAACAGAGCAGGTAGGAGGCTTGTTTAAGTAATGTACTTCTGAATGAATGTCATAAAATCAGAAATGAGATTTAACTCACCTTTTCTTCCCTTCCACCTCACAGTCTTTCTAGACCTGCCTGAAATCACACATGTAACCTGTTTTGAAAATCTCTCATTTGGGAATCGTTCAAATGCGGCTCTACCATCTGGAGACATTATAAAATCTCATCGCACTGCATTCTTAACAAAGATGCGCGTAGAAACAAACACACGTCTTCACCATGGTTGCATAACGACTAATACCCCATGCAACATTTTGCATATCTATATGTTTTTCCATCAGACTCCTGTGAGGATAAATTATATCCACCCAGACAAACAGGAGCACACTCATTCAACAGCTTGCTTTTGTTTTTGTCTATCAGCTCGGCTTAATTACATTCTACTTATATGTCAATAAACAACAGTTTTTATTTGCTTTTGTGGCCTTAATTTCCATAAAAGCTTGCCCAGACAGTGACTCTTTCTGTGGACAAAGTTTTTAATAATGTTTATATTTTAAACATTTTTATGCAATTTGTGTTTGTAGCCTACTTTATATCCTTTTAGATCCTTTTAAAGGAAAGCAGAATGTGAAATGTTTTTTTTTTGGTAATATAACTTTTTTTTTTTTTTAGAAAATAAGTAGATTTAAACAGTACTTTTTAATAAGAATTAATCAAATGAATTAATCAAATATAAAAAATAATTATTAGTTGTAGTCCTAAAGTAATCATTTCAACCTCCTGAGAAAATGATGGTCACAAAAAAAACTAAAAGAGTTTGATTTTGTGCAACATTATGTGCATAGAAAAGGTGTCAAATGTAAACATCACATTTTAGGAAAAAAAAGTTTGTCCACAGATTTAAACACACCCAAGTATTGAGGCTGTTGCATGAGCTTCTGATTCACTTGAGAGGGCAATCAGAACGACCAGCTAAAATCTGAGGTGTACTGTTTTGATTAGTATTTGTCGTAGATGCAGAAGCGTGGTGTAGTAAACAGCTGTGATTTTGGAACTACTACTATGTTGTGAACCATACACTCATAATCAGTATTCATAAATTCTCATGTTGGTTTGAGTTCAGTTTTATGGTAATATTAAAAAGTGAAAAAGCAGTGCATTTGCCACACACACACACACACACACTTGGATGTGACACAGTAAGAGGGCCTGACCAGCATAAATAAGATATTTCAACCCACTCCACTCTGTCCTCAGCATTCTTAACACGAGTAAGTGGTGGTGAGTGCCTTCATTTGGAGCACTCATTTAGAGACTGGCTGTAAAAGAGAAGTGAGGAGATGGGCTTGTTGGCTGTAAAGAATTTCTCATTAATGTGTGAGAGTAACTGTGAGTGACTCCTTCATAAGTCTAAATGGAGGGATTCCCCCACTTTTAAATGCTATAATAATAAATTTCATCAATCTTTTTGATGCCAAGAACCACCAAATATTACAAAGATATAGCAAAAGTACAAAAAAACAGAAGCAGTGTACGTCTCAGAAAACACAATATATCTCCCCCATCAACAGAATTAAATATATGTGATATCTAAAACCATTTGTTTATATCATGTAACAATATACATGTTGTTAAAAAAAAATCAAATCAAAGCTTCAGTTTTTGTGGACCCCCCATTTGAAACCGCCTAGATTAATTCAGTGTAAATAGATGGCCAAACGGTGCTTTCCATTGATCATAGGACTCGGGATCATTGCATTGTTGTGAGAGTTTGTGACAAAAACTAAACTTTGAGAACTCAGTGAATAATGATATAACAGTATTAGAGACAACCTTAAGTATGTCAGCTATTTATACAAGTTAGAAAAGGAGAGTAATATCTGCAGTGTTTACTTGCGTGATCATTCTGTCTGGTTAAAAACAAAGCTTTGTTATGAAGTGAAAGAATGGGTAATGCCTTCTGTTTTCACACAATCTCTTTATCATTTCACTCTCTGTGTTTTTACACTGCACTAGAGCCTGTTGCTATGGCAACAGTGTCCAAGCAACCGCACAATAGGAATCGCACTCTGCAATGAGCTGCAGTCATTCACTCGCCTTGCACGACTCCTGTGCTATTCACACGGTGCCGCAAACACACACACACACACACACACACACACACACACACAGTTAGATGGTCTGAGGATGAATGCAGTATAAATCAATACGTGACCTACTGTTAATTTCTGCTCAGGTTTTTAGGGGATAAATGTCTCTGGATGTTTTAGTGGTTCATCTGATTCATCTGTAATGTTTAGATGAGACAAACAGAGACACATAATGGATAATGAATCCTGTTAAATGTTGGATTCATTGCCAGTTGGATCGAAAATATAAAATAATAAACTATACATAAAAAATAGATGTCCTTTCTGTCCTTTCTTCTCTCTCCCTCTCTGTTCAGCGCAGCCTTTCTAAATCTCTCTTGTAAATGAGTTTACAGATGGCACAAAGGCCTTGATTATCAGCTCCATCCATTTGACTTTGGGCAGAGAACCGTAAGAATCACCAGCACATAGAGCGAAAGCATCTGTTGAATTGGCCACGGTCGCAGAGAAACATAGCAAACACTCTCGCTGCAGCTCTGTGACACACACACACACGCACAGAGTCACTGTTTGAGATGAGTCAACTCGCTGTCCTCTATAGACAGTGCCTATATCCGTCCCTGTCGTATAGTTATTTCTAATTCTGAGGTCTCCTGAGAAATATGAGTTGTGTAATTATCATTATGCTTTTGGCCCTGTTTTTATTGAAAACGGTCCACTCACACTTAACACATCCAGCATAATGATGTTTTATGAGCTGTTCTTGCACTCACTGTAAATTGTGGGATTCAGAGATATGACAATATTTTGTTTTATGTATCATTAACATATAGGTTAGTTTTGATATATTGTACAGAATAAAACCCCTATTAGTAGTTGTTAGGAATAGTTGCTATTAATTGGATTTAGTCACAGCAGGGAAATACATTTTTTAGGCACATTCAGTCCATTATTTTAATGCATTTTTAAATAATTCCCTTCCAATGTCTATGTGTATTTTCAGTGTCATTGTGTGTTCAGATCTGTCCCACAACGAACACAACGGATACAAATTTAGCACAACACAATGGAAACAAGCCGCAACACAATGAAATAAGCAAAACACAATGGAAACAAGCTTAAATACAACAAAATTAGCACAACACAGCTAAATTAGCACAACAAGTTGTGCGTAAGACCTTCAATTTTTCTCAGTTTGAAAAGATGGATCTCATTTTGTGACACATACTGTAGCTGAATTCAGGTTATTCAGTGGCCACACACCCAGAAAAGTTTTGGAAGTGAGAGCGTCTCGCGGCTGTAAACAAGAAATATGGATGCCAAACTGTCTACTGAGACAACTAATATTTCAAGTTGGACCTGCACACGCTACAAAGATTTATTGCTAATGTGCCTGTCACTACATGACTTTTTCAAAGGTGAATTTGGTTGTAGAATGTAGTTGTAATGCCCACTAATCCATAAACAACTGAACTCTGCACAGTACAACATAAAACGAGTACTGACAACCATATTTACATAAGTATGTGGCCAATCTCTGAACTGATGCTTGAGGTTGTTTATCACTTCCTGCTGTTATTCATATCATAGGGCTGAGTGCTGAGGAGAGGAAAAATGAGGAGAGAGCTGAAAGTGAGGGGGATGATGAAGAGAAAGAGAGATTTGAGGGTGTTCAGAGCAGAAATAGCAGTGAGGAAGTAGGGCAGGTGCAGCAGGGCCCCAGCAGATCTGTCCTTCACTACAGACTCTACACTGGGGCTCTACCTCTCATATGTAAATAATAATTACTGTCTGTATACTTAGAGTGAGTAGGTTCTCATTCACACAGAATTAGAGCTGGATATTCCAGCTTGAGGAAATAACATACAGCACATGTACTCCACAGCTAGAAGTCTCTGGATTTTTCTTTCAGCAGAAAAAAAAGATCCACTCTAAAATAGACATTATCATTTATATTATTCATTTACCGTGTTTTAGCACACATACACACTTTGAGAAGAGGCAGTACTGAATTAAGGATCATTATTAGATAAAGAGGATGAATTGAATGAACCTTTTTACACTAACCAGCTGAAAAGCCTTTGAGATTTTAGTTGTTACATTAAATGGTACTACATTTGGTAGCATTTTACCATTAAATTCCCATACATTTCACACATTTTTTTCCCGCCATTTATAAATTATCCATGTGTCCAGACATCTCAAATANTTTTACCATTAAATTCCCATACATTTCACACATTTTTTTCCTGCCATTTATAAATGATCCATGTGTCCAGACATCTCAAATGTGACTGCAACAGGTGGCAAAACCAGGGATAGCAGCATTATACAGAATTGTAATCAGCATTCAGAGATGACTTATAATCAATAAGAGATTTCTGTAGAAACATAAAATATCTTTTTAATTTTTACGTTAAAAAATGTATAGCGAATTAATTACCTTAACACTAATTTGAAATATACTATCTTTGTCGATGAAACTTTTTAAATCAACCACATTAGCTGTAAATGCCATTTGACCCCTAATATGATGAAATATTTTAGACTTAACAACTGTTGAGTAATTTTTAATTGGCAGTGCTAGAGAAACAGTTTTTTTTTTGCCTGCAGTGTAAAAGAGAAACAGAATCAACGGTAGAGAGTGAGAGGAATGCCTGTTTATCAAACTATTCATAAAGATGAGTCATCTCGTCCTTCCTCCCATCTCGTCTTATCCAGACTCTCCATCACAGAAGCTTGCATCACTTCACAACTTTTCCTGTGTGTGTGTGTGTGTGTGTGTTTAAGTATCACTGTGCCGTTAGCTGTAAACTGTAAATGCGCACACACCATGAACCATAAATAAACACACAAATCCACTCAAATACCAATACATGTTTCTGCTGTAGAAATCTTCATTTTCTCTATTCACAGATGCACTTGACTGGACAAATAATAAAACATGACCAGATCATGTTTAGGCTTATGTTTTATTTTCTGGAAGAACATGACCTGAGGGAATTAAAATGTAGTGCACCCAAAAATTTTTGTCATCATTTACACAGCTCTTATGCCATTT
>SCHK01423918.1:0-18637 GCA_004124795.1 Poropuntius huangchuchieni | reverse complement strand
TTTTTATAAGTTAGATCTAGGTATGACTTTTTACAGTGTGTTTTCCAACAGCTCCAGAGCCAGTCATACCTCTGTAAGGAACTGACAAATGCAGTTGACACTGACAATGCACCGACAGACAAGATAGAGTAGGTTTCTTCTGGTATAAAACAAGGTCTCAGTTTTCAAATTTTGTCTTTTTTATTTTTTTTTAAAGAAATTCAAACAGCAAATACTGTTTAGGGCCTCTTTAATGTGTTGTCCCAGATTGCTGTAGAACCTTAGTTCAAGCGGCACGTGAACCGATAATTAAAATTTACTAGTTAAAGCATGAAATAAACATGAATGAACATCAGAAGGTATCTTGTTTCAACAGCAGAAAGACATCAATACACAAAATGAGTCCACCAACATTAATCTGCCATCCTGTCTGGTTTGTCAGACAAAAATGGCAGATTAGGTGTTATGATTGGTCAGACTGCCTGTCAATCAAACTCCGTGCGAAGGGTTAATTCCGATGCCAAATGTTGTGACCATTTTTATAATTAATGTAAAACAACAAATAACATAAAATGTAGTCATATCTTTTCTCTTTGGCTATAGGGCTGTGTATTGAGTTTGTACATTTTTAGGCAACGACCGTATTAAAAAATGTCTTGTCATTTGGTATCAAATTTCAATACCTAAGGGGTTAATCTCATCAATGTCAGTGAGCCAGTGAACATGCAGCATGCTCGATGTGCCTGGATCAAGGAAAACACATTACGTGACCATTCATACACACTGTGGCATCATGTTACGTAAGACAATATATACGATTTATACAACATCTGCTTAGAATTTCTCATGTAAACAAAAAGCAATAGAAATAATGATTCTGTCTGAGCTATACATTTTAAAACAAAAACGCACTAACTGGATCATGTGAGTCTGTTACTTCCAAATCAAACTTTTCTGGTTGCAGTGTATGTTTTTGATTAACTAAAACAAGCCAGATCATAAGAATTATTTACTTTCACTGGTCGCACTATATTTTCTTGTGCTAAATGGAAATGCAGGGAATATTTCTAGGGATGTATGAAAATCACTTGGGTCTGTTATTGTAATTTAGTGATTCTTGGTTCCCAACCCTACACCTCTCTCGCTCCTTATCTCTTTTTAGCTTCTCAAACCCAAGTCAGATGTCACACCATAAGACTCTCAATCTCATTTAATCTCTTGATTTTTTTTTTTTTTTTTTTTGGAGAATTAGACATGTCCATGCAGAACATGGATAAAAGTTTTCTTCCCTTCCTCTAAAGGAATTTTTCTCAAACCCATTATATATGTTTCCCAGCAGAATCGTGTGGTTAACTTGAGGTTTATCTTGTCATTCAGCTTCCAACTTCAGTCTTATTTTTAAGGTTCCCTTTAGAGGAGTTATTATTAGCACTAAGAGTTCATCAAAACTCTAAATTTGAGTAAACGTTGGTTGAACTTTTAAATAATGATATCTTGACATGCTATTTAACAATTTTAGGTTTTGGAGCAAATTATTTGGGGCCGTAGGTCAAACCTGGGACTTGATTTAAAAGAACTAATATTTTAAAGTGTCTAAAAATGAGTAAATGTAAAATGTATGAATAAACTTTCCATCCTTCTTCTGAAAGTTTTTTTTTTTTTTTTTCATGTTTTTGTTCTTGTGCCTTATTTGTTCTCTTGTAATTTGTTCTCGCCATGTAAATGTTAATGAACTCTTTAGCGACTCCATTCCCTTATATAAAACTCTGGCCACACCCTTCTTATAATCGCGTTCTTTCAGTATCTGGGTTCAGAATGAGTGTATAGGGGACTGGGGACTGAGTTTTGCCAGCCCTCATAATTCAATGTTAAGCTTATCATGGCTGAGTGGCTTTTTATCCAGGACTTGTTCACAGTCGGCGCTGTTTCTAATCCTCTCCACACGTAGGTCTGTGTCCCCTCAATGTGCGTTTCTTTCCTAGGAAATTTCCATAGCAATACCTCAATAGTGTGGGGTGTTTCTTATGAAAAGTGTCAGAATGAACCACAGAGAAGTATCATGGTGGAGAACAGAATTTAATAGTAAAACAATAATAATGTGTGCTATTTTTATTTGAATGATAATTTGAATGTAGTAAATATGTGATATATTGATTATGAGCCGTTTGAATATTTCAAATATGAAGCAAAGACTTCAGCTGATAGAGTCACTTGCCGTTGCTTGGAATAATAATATGACTGTTTACTGAATCATATCCTGTTTAATTTGAATGGCATGACAGAGTGAGTGAAAGACAATAAGAGAGCGAGAGATAAAGAGTGCAATAGTCACGAGTCTCTATAGTGATATACGATTTACCCTTAAAATAAGCTATTAAGTTTGTCATATCTGGTATAATTAAAAATCATACCAAACAAATTATGGATTTGTTGTAATATTTTTTTTTTCAACATCCATGTATCACCTGCTAAGAATGAGGTTTTTGCCTGGGTGCTATTTAATCTCTTTATTTAAAACTTTTTTATTTTTATACTAACTATAGTTCAAATCTATTGACATATTTACTGGCATATAGCTTCAGACTTGCTGATATAAAAATAATAACTCAACTTTATTTGGAGTATTAATTGTGCCCAATGCACATTTCTTAATATTAAGCCTAAAATATGTTTTAATGTCACTATTGATGGGGATTGTATGATCTTTGAATAATATTATTGAATAATAATATTGCAAAGCATACTTCAAGTACACTTTAAATATCTTGCATTTAAAGGCTTAAATGCAAGATATTTAAAGTGCACTTGAAGTATGCTTTGCAATTTAGCAGAATAAAATATACTTAAGTGTATCTTTTGTTGGACTTCAAAATTAGTAGTTCCAATTTTCCAGTCTATAATTTTAACTTTCTATTCAACAAAGAACTTTTTTGTACAAAAAGCAGCACAACTTTTTTAACATTGATAATAATTGATAATATTATGATGTTTCTTGAGCACCAGATCAGCATATAAGAATGTGACACCAAAGACTGACTACATACCAAATAAATAAATGCGTGTTGAACTATTGATTTGAGTTTCAATTATTGTTATGTGAGTAGAGAGACCAGAGTTACATCGGGGATGTGTGTAGCTTGGACTAACAGTCAATCACACGGCGACTGACCAATCAGAGTGAAGTATTCTGACTCTATGTATATTTGTTGCAGTATATGTAGGTGTAAAATGAAATGGTAGAGGCCATATTACATACAATGCAGAGAGGTCAGAGCATTACACGTCTTTCTTATATGAAACACATGAGCAATTACGAGGCCAGTAATAGTTAAACTTTTGACCTGTATAACGGTTAAATGTGGCCTGCAACCTGTGACAGTTAATGCATCAGGATATTTCTCAAGTGTAATGTAGACCTGCGATTGTATCCATAGCAACAGGTCTTAATGCACCGTTATCCTGCAGATGTCACAAGGGTGATGTTTACCATATAGTTGCAATGCTGTGCTTTAGTTTGTCTCAGCTTTCAATCTTGAAGCTTTGACTGTGGCCTAATGGAGGTTTTTCCCTCACAATGCTTACTCTTGATCCTTCAATGCTAAAAAAAACACTGTTTATATTTGTATGTGGTCTGTGCGATGCTGTCATATGAAAAGCTGTTATCTTGGGTCAATAACTTAAAAGAGAGCACTTAAGTCAACTTCAGTTTGAACAGCAATATTACATAGGTTGAAATATTAAATCAGACTACAGAAAAAAATGATTACTATTCTTTAAGACTACAATGATGTTTAGGGGAGATCCGAGAGTGTTGTATCCTACAGGACAAAAAAATGAAGTAGAAACATACATTTTCCATCTGAATTTTAATTTGACTTGTGATTTTAATGCATGATTAGATGACAGAACAAAAATTAAACAAAATGGGACAGTGTATAGACATGTTTTGCCACAATTATGCAAGTAACTATTATACACACATACACACACTCATATATATATATATACTCATATATATACATTAATCGTTAGCTTTAAAAAAAAAAAAAAAAAAAAAAAAATTAAGGATAGGGGCTTTAAATGGAATGGTATTAAATTATAGTGAATTTGATTTTCATGTACAAAGCTCTTTCAACAGCACCTTCTTTACTCGAGATTAAGTCACAATCTGTAAGGATATTTTGTATATATTAAAACAACTTTGTAGCAGATGACTATGATAATTTTATATCAAAGTTTAAGACAAATAGCATAATCTCTCAGAGATTCAGCTTATTTAAATATCAATAAGCATTTTGAACAACGCAATCAGTGAGATACTAGTTTTCTTTTAAATTGTAAAAATGTTTTCTGTTATTGTTAGGTTGTAGTATTTATAACTAGCTCTATATAAAAAATAAAAGCTCAATTTAAAAGTAGCTCAATTTAAATAGGTGTGTGTGTGTGTGTGTGTGTGTGTGTGTGAGGAAGGAGGAAAGGAAAAAGAGGCAGGAAATGAGATACACCGTAAGAGGAGAGAATGGGAATGAAAAAAGCTAATAAAATTGCTATACATTTTCTGTAAACTTCATTTCTACTTCAAAACATATTGTACATGAGAACATAGATAACATGCTTTCCTTAACTGGGATCTAGTGACACATCTGTTTTCTATTAATGTGTTCTACTTTTCATAAATACTCATAAAAGCATTTTTGAAACCATTAATCGCAGAGGTCACAAAAATAGTGTTGTTGACTTTATTAATTCATCTTTTACTGAAATTACACAAGTACCTGTTTCAGTTAAACTGAGTTACTTTGTTGTAATTAAAAATAGATTAAATTAAAAATAAAACACGACATTTAATAAATATTTTTTGGTAAAATCAAATAATATTGTTGTTCAATTTACATCATATACACACTTTAAAAACACACCCAGTGGTCACTTGACGTAAATATGGAGAGCTAAACATTTCAATAACAGTGTATATGAATCATACTGTACATTTATATCGAAAACTAATTTAGTTTCATACACATTAAATTGTAATGATTTTATATATGCTGTACTTTTATGTGTTATGAATATGAACATATCTGTATCATTTCAATTGAAAACCCTTTTGCTTTATGTTAACTCACTGTTTAACACAGCTGAGTGGAATCACTTGACATGGTGTAAATAATTTGTACATTTATTGAGATTTTTGAATCTTTTTAATGACTATCACCCACTGATAAACACTAAGAGCATTAGTCATAAGTTTTGCAGTTTATAATGCTACAGGCTGTCACAAAACATAATGAATAAAATGTTCTAAACAAGTGTTACGCTGCCTTATTCTTGTCTCAAACTAAAGCTTTTAATTTTCTTACAGTACCTTGAAAATATTGTATACATAAATAGTCAAGAATTTTTTTTTTATAATTATAAGATTAAATAAACCCCATAACAAATACTGAGAGGTTGTCAGAATTGGTTGGCACAAGTTTACCACAAATGTCAGTATTATACCTATTCCTTTAATTCTTTATTTCTCAGGGGTGTTTTCTGAATGTTTGTTTCACCACAGATATTCAACAATGGCTGATTTTGAATGCGTAGTTATGGACATGACATGTAAAAGTACCTTTAAAAAGTTTGTAAATATGTTTGTCTGTTGTTTGTCAGTGGTATTCTGGTAAATGCAGTACATTCACACAGTAATTCTCATGTGGGGTCATTGGTTCAGATGCATCATGGGAGTGAAGTGGGTGGGCAGGGGTGTACATTATGTGCTCTTGCCTCAGGAGAAGTCAGAGGTCACTGTGCTCTCTTGACACTTAGTCATTTCTGACCATATGTTTAATGCACTGGATAGCACTGCAGGACACGTATACTCAAAGACTTTCTGAAATACATATGCGGTTATGCCTCTTTTTGTTGTTTTGGCTGCATTGCAATAATTCAAAATTATTTAATAACATTTATATTTTTCCCAGTTTTTCATTGTGCTGAAAAAAGTGGTAATATTCATTTTTCTTTCTTTCTTTCTTTTCTTTTTTTTTAAACAAAGCATTCATTTAATCAGATTTTATACTTTGTGGTGTGAAATGCATTCACCGTTTGGAATGGAATTTGAACACTGTCTCTAAATAATATCATCAAAAGAACATTTTTTAAAAATGTAGTGTTGTCACGAATCATACAATGTTTCAAAATTCCTAACTCTCACACAGTTGATGCGGTGCATGTTCTCAGAGCTGAGAGAAATATAAATCTATTGTTCCAATATTCAATTGTAAATTCAATTAATGGCTATGTAAAGCAACTATTTGCATTTGTGTTATCAAAAGTAACTAAAAGCACATAGAAAGTCAGTCTGTGCTTGCCCAGGAAATAGAACCCATGACCTCTAAGTTGCTAACAGTTGAGCTACAGAAACTATTTCCCTTTATTATGACAAAACAGCTTTGAAAAATATATTATTGTTTTTTTTTTTTTTACCATAATCACTATCTCTCAGATGGCATTGTGTCATTAACACAAGCTATAAAAATACTAAGGAATGGAATTTTACTGCACAAAGTAGGAATCCTCCTGACATTTAGCTCTATAAAATATGGTCATTTGAAATAGTAAAATGATTAGCATATTTAAAAGAGAGGTGGATTGAAGATACAGTAAGAGGGGTGAAGGGGTGAGACAGATCAACACAGGCAGATGAAACACAATTACATTGTTAGTGCTGTGGCAAGTGTTTGCATTTGTTAGAGGTGAAATGGCTGTGGTGATAATGATAATGACAATGACAGTGCTTAAGCTTGTGTGCATGCGTGTGTGTGTGTGTGTGTGTGTGTGTGTGTCAGGCTATGAAAATCTTCCTTGACGGCAAAGCCCATTTATTGCAAATGACATGGAAACTATATAAACCTGTTACAAGCACAACCAATTTGAACAAACATGTAAATCTGTTTGATTACAACGTCTACACAATGAAAGACAAACATTATTTGATTGCAGCTACAGAATATTTGTTTCTGTAGTAAGCTTGTGTAATATTTATAGTCTGGTTTTCTTTGTATCTCGTACACAATGTGTTATTGCACATTCTATATAAATATGTATTTGATTAAAATAAAAAAATATGACTATTAGCTATTTAAAAATTTAATTATAGTCAGGTTAATGTTATAGTTCATAATTATAATATTTAAAAGATATTTACATAAAGACATTTGTAAGGTTACAAAAGATTTCATATAAATGCTGTTATTTTGAACTTTCTATTCTTCAATTAATCCTGAAAAAATATATCTGTTTCCTCGACAATATTAAGCAGTAGAACTGTTTTCAACATTGATAATGATAATAAATGTTTCTGAAGGATCACGTGAAGACTGGAGTAATGATGCTGAAAATTCAGCTTTGCCATCACAGGAATAATTCACATTTTAAAAAATATCAAAATATTTCATAATATAACAGTTTTTACTGTTAAATAAATGCAGTGAACTTTCAAAAGAGAGACTTTCAAAACAATAAATCCCGAACCCAGGTAGTGTATAGATCAAAAACAAAAGTTTTTAGATGTAAAATGTACTGAAGACGATGTCATCCATGTATTTATATACTGCAGATTGAGGGGTATTTTTTTTTATAAAGCATTGCATTTATTAACAATTATTTACATGTAATGGAATGGAATCTCTTTCAACTTGATTAGCTTCAGTTTGTCAGGTTGAGAAATCACTCAAACAACGCGACTTCATCTGAATTATCCGCCGTTGTTTCGTTGTTGTTAGTAAGGTCTCCCCTCTCTGGCCCCTTTGTGCAAGCTTTTCATTCTCTTCATATTTTTTTTTCTTTCTCATATGCCTAAAATCCTTTTTGTACCACAGTTGACTGAACAGCTTTCTAATTTTGCCAAATACCTCCGTTACTTTCCTTCTATCTCTTCATCATCCTCTCATAATCTGTGTCTTTAACTTCTCTTCTCCTTCTCAGTCGCCCCAAATCGTTCATTGCTTCAGTGTCCTCTACTGTGCTAATCTGCAGGAGACAGCTTTTTCCCTATTGTGAGTCTATTCGTTTTCTTGACTTTCTTTTTCCATTGTTTTCTTTCTATTATATTTCTCATATTTATTTTGTTTCATTATGTGCTTTAATATTGCTCGCACACGTGATTTTTCTATATTTAACCATGCCTAAATTCATTGTGGCACCCCAAATCCTTTGTTTTTTCTTTGATAATTGAAACGTTAAATATTTGACTTTAAAGAGCTTTACGTTTTAAACAAAACAGAAAATGCTAAACTAATAGACGTGTGCACCTGTGCAGTCCAACACTGCCTTTGGGGCCCTGGCAAAGTCTTGGCGGGTTGCCATAGTAACCCTGACCACCAACAAAATGCCAGGTGTCTGAAGACATACTGCTGGCGCCACTGGGTCTCCGGCCCCTCCCTGCATGGGCTGTCTCACTCTACACTCTTCCCATGATGCCTCCTTGTCTCCGAGAGGGCAGATAGGCAGGGGACTGAGGGAATTTTTAACTTACTGAACTTTGAAAAGGGAATTATTATTGCAATGAGAAAAATGTTTTTGATAAATCAAAATGAGATGTCAAAGGTTGTTGTCTTCGATTGGCATTACAGTATTCAATTTTTGGCATCAGTTCTCACTCTTGCCAGCAGCTTATTAGCAAATTCCCCATGCCATCTTCCTGTGGCTAGCTTGAGGTCATCATTAAGCAGCTGACAAATTAGGCTGACACCTCCCGTCCAGGGCGACTGTGGGCTGTCTGCAGCATCTTTACTTCACAACTGTCACCCTCTCTCTCTCTCGGTCTCTCGGACTCGGTCCTTTCGCTCTCTTCTCCTCCCGCTCTCCTTGTTTTCTGAGATCTCCTACAGTCCGACCTGGCCAAAGGCGTTTAGTTGGCGGCTCTCCACGTGGCACAAAAGCGCCGCGGCATTCCTTCTGTCTGTGGTTAATCTGTAGTGTCAGCTCGCTTTGGCCGGGCCGCACTGAAGCACAGGGAATATTAAAAAGCCCAGCGGCAGAATTCCTCTGGAGCAGAGATGAGGAGGGTGAAAGAGCTGGGAGGAGGGAGAGAGTGAGGTCAATTAAGGTTGGGTGGTACGGCCAACAGCAAAGCGTGAAGTTTCAATCGCGAGATGAAAACGAGGAGCGGAAAGATGACAATAGGTGCATTTGAAGTCTCGGAGGCTTGCCCTTTCTTGGACTGTAAATCCACAGCATATTAAAAAACTGTATTTTTTTGTTAAAACATCAGTTTGCTTAAATGTTTCAGTGAAGCTAGTTTCAAAAGTTCCATGTAATCTTGTAACTGGTGTTATAACTTAAATCTGCATTCATTACTAGCATTAGAAAAATAATTTTAGACTGTAACATGTCAAATGGTAGGACGCTGCAGTCAAACTGCAGGACGCTTCACATTATTAAGCTATTTTCACACATGGTTGATAACAGCTAGTTTCCCATGTACACACAGAAAAGTACGAATTTGGCTTTTAGATGCATATTGATGCTGTCCCTTTCTAATATGTGGGAGGTGTCACGCTGCAGGAATTAATGAATCAACATGAAACTGATACCAAATAAACCTTTTAAAAAAAAAAATTGTAATTACTAGTAAAAGGTCCATTTTGACCTCTTTTTTTTTTTACTATATTAAACAATAATTTCAAGCATCTTCCAAAAATAGCCTGTTTAAAAAGGGCTTTTGTGACTAATTGGTATTCAGTCATTTTCTATTTTGGTAGCAACATAAATACATGATTAATCATTTGAGAATATTTATCTTATTTTGATATTGACAGTATTTTTCAGTTGTATTTATTTTCAGTTCATGATGAACACATTTCCACATTTAACATTCATATTTTTACATGTACAGAAAAAAATGGTGTGGTATCCATTCCAATAATGAACATGTAAGAAAAAATTTTTTGTTGTTGTTTTTGTAGATTAAAGTAAAGTGGCTTATGTTAACTAGAAGAAATACCAGTGTTTAGTCTCAAACATAAGGGGCTTATAATGTTGGCACAACTATCATTTTTGAGAGATTACTACATTTTAACTGACATTTTTCCATTTAGGTTAGTTTTGTAAGTTTTGTAGTTTTGTAAGACACTTTAAGAAGAATGTTATATTTCTGTAGAAGAGATATGTAAAATCATCAGTTTAACAAAATAACATCACTATGCTTGAGCACCATACTACTGAAGTAAAAGTTTCCATGTAAAAACCTAAAAAATTTGCAGGACAAAACCAAATGTTTCGTTTAACTGCTGCATGATATTTTGATTTGTGATCAGGTTTATAGATGTTAAATTGCAGAATTCACATCATCGACATCTACTTAAAACCATTTACCTAAATGTTAAAGTTAACTGTAAGAGTGACTAACATGCACACACACACATTTTTTAAGCAGTTGTTTTGTTTATTTGCAGATTTAAAAAATTCAATTTGATATTTGTTCACCTTTTGGATATAAAAGTGAAAAGTAAACTTATTCTGTCACCATTTGCTTCATATTTTATCTGATATTTTGAATCGAATGCATTGACATTCATACATTTTTAATGTCCCAATGCTTTTTTGCACTGCTGTATGTCTGATTTATGTTTTTGACTATAAATTGTGTGCTCAGTTCCAGGCAGTGTGCAGTTTGTGTAAGGTAACTGTGTGTGTGTGTGTTTGAGTTTGGCGGGATGTTTGCTCCACAGCGGCTGCCTGTGCAGAACCTCTCCCAGGGTCAGCGAGTGCATGCTGTTACCCAGAATCCCTCAGCACAGTCCTTCAGTGAAACGAAAAACATGCTGCTCCTTTAAGAGCATGAAACAGGAGCCGGCTGTGTGCCCCTACCAGAGAAGCACAGTCAGCCAAGAGAGAGGGAGAGGTGGGGGGTGGGGTGGAGGAAGAGTTGAGGAGAGCAGAGGAGAGGGGTGGGAAGGATAGAGAGGTACAGCAAGAGTGAAACGAAGGTAATGTAGAAAAACCAGGAGAGGAAGAAGCCAAAGATGAGAGAGGAAAAACAAGGGGATGACGGAGAATGAACGGGAATCAGAAAGGAACCAGCAGGGGAATGACAGAAAAAAGAGAAATTCTCCTCAGTAGAGCTGTGCAATTCCCATTATTCGCATTGTAATATTACGGGTGTTCGTTTGTCGTGCTGAAAGGAAACTGTCGCTGTTGTTGCTAGGAGAAAAAAGGTGCAGGCCTCTCTTATTGGCTACGAGAAGTAGCTCCATTATCCAATCAGAGAGCTCGGGTATCAGCGAGAGAGAGCGGGCCACACTAGAAGACCTGATTAATATGTTAGCCATGTTTTATGGGTTAAAATAAGTCGGGGAGTAAAATATATTGATAAAACAATGGTAAGGATAGAGTCCATGTTGCTGTTTATGTCTTGTTAGAAGTCTTACAGCATTTTCCTGGGATTTTATTGTCATTTCAAGGTGTGTAGCTACTAGGTGTTAGCAACAGCGCATGCGATATCTAGTTTCTAGTTTTAGAATATTTTTTAACATGCTTGACTTTGGTGTTGTTAAAAGCATGTTTCTTTACTACGTCGTATATTAAGTCACAAATCTAGATGTAAAGGGTTGTTCGCTGGAATGTCTTGTTGCCTTCTATAGCGTAACCATATGATTAAGCAGAAGTGTGTTGTTAAAATGTCAAGTAGGACTGATGTGTAGTGTTTACTAAATGTAAATTTGTTAGATTCATAAGCTGACGGATAGCCTACCTCAGGATTGGAGTCGCATTAGACTTCATGTTGTATGCATATGCATTGCTTTACATTGCGTTAGTGGACAAAATTAAAAAAAAATATATATATATATATATAGTAGAAGTTTGCATAGACATTGAAGCGTCAAATGCTTAACTACAACTGGGAAAATTCATTTTTGTCAAGTACTTTGTGTTTCTTTTAATGACATATAGTATCACGAGTACATACACAATTAACAGAAGTATGTCATTTTGAAGTTATTTGTAATCATTTTCAGTATTTTAAGATTTCTGCTTATGCATTACATATTACTGTCATCTCACTTCAGTCCATCCAATTGCATACAGTATTATTGTGCACAAGTAAATGTGTGCCATCAGTGTAAATATGATAAGTGACCAACTCATATGCCTGCTGTTAAACATGTTTACACTGTTTGAGCCTGAAACTGACATTTGCTGTATACACACACATATACACTCACATATTTGGAGGATATTAAGCTGCAAACACCCTCATTTCCTGTCCTCATGTTTTGGCACATAATGTAAGACACAGGACACTGGACAGAGGCATTTTTCTCTAATCTTCAGTCTTCAACACCCAGGGTCTTCAACCTTTTTCTGGCCAAGGACCCCTTGGTGGATATAAGAGATGAAGCAGAGACCCCGATACACATAAAAACATGTATACTAAATTAATGCATTGTAAATCATAATAATAATAAGAAGAAATGCTCTTGAGCTGAATATTTGAATGATTTCTCAGTCATGTAACACTGAAGACTGGAGTAATGGCTGCTGAAAATGCAGCTTTGACATTACAGGAATAAATGACATTTAAAAATATAAAAGAGTTCTTTTGAATTTTAATAATAATTATTTTATATTTATTTGATGAAAATACATTAAATCTAATCAAAATCTTCAATATGATCGAATAATATTTCATAATATTAATGTTTTTATTATATATTTTTTTATCATATAAATACAGCCTTGGTGAGCTTAAAAGACTTATTTAAGAAAAAAAAAAAAATCTTACCGACCTCAAAGTGTGAGGCAATGAAGCATTTAACTAAAATGTAGCTTCTTAACTCCATCTTTGGTTTGAAGTTAACTTCAATATGTATTTAGTGCATATTTTTATTTTTACAAAAAGTTTGAGGTGAAACAAGAGTTTCATCAACAGGAGGTAAAGCCCATTGTTTATTTAAAAAGCTTGTGAATAAGATTTTGATTTTGATTTTGATTTTTTTTACAACTTTTAACCAGATTTTAGATTTTTTTTCTCTGGTTCATATTCATACATTTAACGACTTTGAATCATATTTATTGTATTACATTCACTCTGCACTTTTGCTTTTTGCATTATATATTTTCAAAGCAATTAATAAACAGTTATTTTACAGTCTTCTGTTCATTAACGGCAGCTTCATATACAGGACCACTGGACAAGACCGTCCTGTAGAGCGATCTGAGACAGTACTTCACATCTGGTGTTTTGGTCTGTGACATCTAGTCACATGGAGGTCATTTTAAAATTTTAGATGCATCGTAATGATACACATATGGACATTTGGTCATCAAAGCAATAAATAAAGACATTTCAGTTCATGTGCCTGCAGTAACATTCTTCTGAAAATCAAAACTTCATTGTACGAATTAGTGTTAGGAAAGTTTTGCAGAAATCCTACTCTTTACTTTCTTTTTCAATCTTTTGTTCCCTTCTCTATAGATATGTGTTTCCGCTCGATGTGTCGGTAGTTGTTTGAAGTGGAGGTTCAGTAGCGGGAAGCTTTGAGTGCAGGTGTCTGAGTGGGATTTGCAGGGCAACAAGGCGCGCACACACACACACTCACACACACAGCTGTCTTTGTTGTGGCCACCACCTGGTTAGTGTATTGGTTTACGTCCCGCCGCTGCTTTCCATCATTCATTCATTCATTCATGCAGTCAGTCAGTCAGTCAGTCGGTCAGTCAGTTAATCAGTCAGTCAGTCACTCTCTATTTTTGGTTATTTTTATATTTCTGTTTTTGACCAAGAAAGTGTGGATGAGTAGCATCTGTGTCCACAGGCTGTCTGTTTACTACCAGTCAGAACAGTGTTTAAACCCAAAAAGAGAGGAATGAAGAGAGACAGGGACAAACAACCTATGCTGTGTCTCTCACACAAACACACATACAGATATAGGGACAATAACAGCACTGTGTACGGGGAAAGAAGATCCGGCAGGTCGAGATACCACAGGAGAGCAGTGCCTCTGTCTGTCTGCATCTGCTCTGCTCTGCCTGCTGTTTGATGTGCAGGGATTAGGGGAAATCTGAGAGCTCCCAATTTAGCCGAGCCGCAGAGATACTCATATGCAAGAGCACATATGCGCGCACATTGCACACACATTGAATATCTCTATATGACGACTGAATGCACTTTTTGTTAATGGATGGATTTCAAATATATAGTGTTATGAATAGAATGAATGCATTTAGTTGTTTTTAAATTGGGTTTAGAACCACACTCGGGCATGCCTGCTATGAGCGTCTGCTGCCACCTAGTGGACAAGAAATGTATTGCTGTCTGTTTCTGCTGGATGATCATGGTGTCAAGATTTCCTGCTTAAATTTATATCGGAATGTGAAATGATGTGGAAAATATTGGACACGGGGACACCTTTTGCTTTTGAACATTATGAATGTTTTTATAAAAGTGGACTGTATGAATTGAACCATGTAGCAGATTGCATACAAGTATTGCGTGTACAAATATTTATCACAGTCATTGTGATTATCAGTTTACAATTAGAAATTGATAAAAAAAAAAAAAGTAACATAATGAAACATATGTAGAATAATGCACAAGAGAAGCAGCTCTTTGAAAAGTTATTTCACAAAGAGGTAGAAAATTAGTACAATATGATATGCTGTATAGTGATAATTTTTGGTTGATTAACTATCAAAATTAATTATTATTATTATTATGGCACATCTGGTTTTTTTAAACATTCAATGTAATGAACTGTTTTCTCATTTAAGGAAGTAGGAAGTACATTCACATCTAGTGGTATGTTCACATTCATTTTTAGAGTAAAAGAAACAAGCATTGTATAACTGATACTATACTCAGCAAATAACACAAATTGCAAACGTTTCATGTTGTGATATAAACATGCAGTCAACAATGTAAAAGATAAAAACAGAAGAAAATAATAAAAACCGAATATGTATAAAGAAATCATAAATGTCTCAAAATGAGATGTGCTTTCCACACATTGCTTATTATAAAGAGCTCATATCATAATTTTTAAAAGTATTTTCCACTGCGGTTCACCATTATGTTTGTCACCAAAACCTATAATTTAGTGTTACATTACGATTTCCATCCTCTTTCTGACAAACAGAATTCAACAAGCTGTTTTTACAAGCTGTTTCCCATACATAAAAGCCGCTTTGCAAAGCCTACGTTACATTCTGACAGGTCTACAGAATCAACACAATGTTTGCAGATCTCCCCATCTTATTATTCTTATTGTTAAATACAAACAATAGCATTTCTGCTCCTTTTCAGAAATTACAGTATCCATTCTACTTCCTCCTCAATTATATCACTGTGTGACTGGGTGGGCCAAGTTGATGAACACCGAATAGGCATCAGTAATGTGTTTTCTATATTAAAAATTTTAAAACAAACCACAAACGTCAAACTCTATCATTTTAAAAGTTGTAGGAAAATGTAAATTGTTAAGCTGTTATTTCTAAATTGAACTTTACTGTATTTGTTGTATGTTAGTTAATTTCTTGCAGAGAATTAACTCAATTATAAAGTATATTTCATTCTAGAGCTGCAACTAACGATTATTTTGATAATCGATTAGTTGGCCGATTATTGTTTCGATTAATCGGATAAACCCCCCCATTTATTCACATAATAACAAATGGCCTCCTATTCCTTTGATAACAGATTACATTCTTGCTGGCATTCTTTATGTACATTTTCACTGTAATTGGGCATCTGGAAAAAAACACTATAAAGTACTTGAATATTTTTTTCTGCCTTTCTTTCATAGATAACAGGAATAATTATATTATAGTATTATAGCCACCTAGAGCTTACGCATACTGGAGGACTAACCATTACAGAAAGCTAAAAAAATGATTTTGGTATTCACCAACACTGTTAGTTAAGAGTAGTGGCACAAACCTTACATAATTTGTTAAAAACCACATCAATTTGTTTTAATAAATTTGATAAGCACTGTATATAGTGAATAAAGTTTAAATCTCTACATCAAACAATAAAATAATATAGAGGAATAAAATCATGAACTCTGTGTTAATCAACAGGTGAGAGTTATTAACTTTGATCAGTCACATTTACTGTCATTTCTGTATCCTGCAAAAGTGTATTCAGACAATTACATGCTGCTACCCCTTCACAGTTCCTACTCTCATAAAATACTCGCTCTTTATGTTAACTTTTAAACCTAAATTTAATGTTCAACAACAGATATTTTTACAAAATGAATGTTTTTGTGCTGAATATTGATTGTCTCTCCACTGCGTTCCGTCTGTTTAACGCGCCGGCGCGCATTCGTAAAGATAAAACTTTACAGACTGTCGGTACTTTATGCAAAAATGTAACATTTACAGATAAGGAAATGACCGTAAACTGAACGTTTTTGCGCTGAGGACGTACACGCATCTGTCAAAGCGCCTGACAGGGCAAGCCATTAACTCTAACGCATTAGCTTAAAGCTTAAAATAAAGAATTCTCATATTTTCACGTACTTCTCCTGCAGCATTCTTTTTTTCCTCCGCTATTTTAGATGTATTTTGTCCGTTGAAATGCGTTATTCAGTGCTGTAATTTGACGAGACCGGCTGAAGTTTGACATGCACTGTCTGTGGGCAGACCCGACTAATCGATAATGAGAATCGTTGTCGATGATTTTCATGATCGATAATAATCGATTTTGTCGATTAGTTGTTGCAGCCCTACTTCATTCTTTTCTAAAAAAAAAAAAAATAATAATAATAATATGAGGTTGATATGTAGAGGATCTCTTTGGGCTGATTTCATAGATATATTGTTCTGTCTCTTGCTTTCAGTAGATATCTTAGGCGACTGTTGTGGTAACCATTTTGAAGAGCTACTTGTCATTTGTTATTTTGTTGGAGTGATCCAAAGAGCTTCATGCACTAGAGTTGAAAACTCCGTGGAATCCATAAGGAATGTTGACAGGCACTTCGGCTCTTCCCAGCTCTTCAAATGTTTTGGCATCTAGGACTAAAAGAAATGTGCTCTTATCCTACAGAGAGAAGAGAAAAAAGGGGTTTAAGAAAGAAGTACAAAACCATGATCCGCACTCACATGAAATAGTCTTCTCTTTTCGTTTTATTCTACATTTATCACCAACAGGACGAGGACAGTTTAAGACCGAAGACACATTGATAATGTAATACAATTTAATAATTTCTCATGTTTCATTTTCTTATAAAGCAGGTAAATTATAGAGCTTATGTTTACATACATTACATTCATTCAGGGCTGTTTTGTACCTTAGCTGGTGTGATAATCACAGACAGGATGACTCCATCATCCTCTTCCTCAGCATTGGGTGAAGGAATGAAGACAGGCTCTGATGGATAGAGATCAGGCTGGCGCCATACCTGTAAAGCAATTCATTTAGCAAACATTCTGCATTTTGATCACAGTAACTGTGAATACCTAGGTATCAATCATGATCCCATTAATTGTTCTCACCTTGAACTTTTTGCTTTCCAGATCCATCTTAATTAGGGAGTCACCCACTAGGTGTCGGAAGCCACAACCATAGTAGTATCTATAAGGTTTGGTGTTATATCTGGCATAGTTAATATGTGGAAACTCCAAGCCACCGTAGTCTTTCAGGTCTTCATCATGGAGATCCTCAAATGTGCAAAATACCTGAGAGAGAGAGAGAGAGAGAGATGTGTCCTAAAAGAGATGAAGGCTCTGTGTTGTGTGTTAATTATGTACAGTAACATTACAAGATTTTTTGTTTTTGAATGTGTCATATGGTCATCAAGGCTGCATTTATTTGATCAAAAATACAGTAAAACGATACTATTGTGAAATATTATTACAATTTAAAAGAACTGTTTTCTATTTTAATGCATGGTACAATTGTTTATTCCTGTAATTTTCAGCTGCCATTACTCTGGTCTTCAATGTCACTTGATCCTTCAGAAAACAAATTAATGCATCCTTCCTGAGTTTAGAATGAGCAACTTCCAGAGATATACATACACATATAGTGTTATAGCCAGCATAAAGACAGCACCTGATTTTTGGTACGACAGACAGCGGTAGCGGTGCTGTCAGGCCGTGTGTTGAGGTTCTGTTCCAGAGGGGTTTCATTGGTGATGTTGAGAGGCAGCACAAAACGACGAGGCAATGGCCTGCTCATGGTGTTATACATCTGAGAGAAAGAGAGAGTGACAGGATACCGTTATTAAGACAAATAGAGTTTAAAGGCTTAGTTCACCCAAAAATGAAAGTTCTGTCATTGATTACTCACCTTCATGTCGTTCCAAACCCTTAAGACCTTCGTTCATCTTCATAACACAAATTAAAATATTTTTGATGAAATTCAAGAGCTTTCTGAGCCTGTATATAGACAGCAAACGCAACTGACATATTCATATCCCAGAAAAGTAGTAAGGACATCATTAAAATAGTCCATGTGACATCAGTGGTTCATCCTGAATTTAACGAAGCCACAAGAATACTTTTTGTGTGTGTTCTCTTCCATGTCAGTCTTTGATGTGCATTTACGAAAGTACCATGCATGTGTGTACTTGCATGTACTGCACCTCATTTACAAGCAGAGGAATGCATACGACATGGTTCATAACTAGGGGTGTAACGGTTCACAAAATTCACGGTTCGGTTC